>JAXIVJ010002632.1:67500-106213 GCA_036785665.1 Chirona hameri | reverse complement strand
GTATGTATGTATGTATGTATGTATGTATGTATGTATGTATGTATGTATGTATGTATGTATGTATGTATGTATGTATGTATGTATGTATGTATGTATGTATGTATGTATAATATATATATATATATATATATATATATATATATATATATATATATATATATAATATTATATATATATATATATATATATATATATATATATATATATATATATATATATATATATATATATATATATATATATATATATATATATATATATATATATATATATATATATATATATATATATATATATATATATATATATATATATATATATATATATATATATATATATATATATATATATATATATATATATATATATATATATATATATATATATATATATATATATATATATATATATATATATATATATATATATATATATATATAAATAATTAGGTAACATTTTATGTTTATTGCTAATGCGATTCATCTTCGGTTTGTTTTCCGTCTTTGTATGTCTCGTATAACTTATTTAACTTATTCTGTCCGCAATATGCAGAGTAACGCGCGACTATTTTGTATATCTGTAAACATAAGTGTTTTCGTACCCGGCAACGCGTGTAATTTTCTCTTGCTTTTCCGCTTGTGGTCTTCACCTCACGTTGCTCTGTTATCCGATGTATTTAGTTACTTGGTCTGTAATATGTCATACGTCGTAGCCTCATATCATACTATCACATTATATAGCTGTTAACTGTTTAAAGGTTGGTCTCCCTTCAGGTTCTTATTCAGGTTATTGTGTAGTCCCGATCGCCTGATCGGTTTGCTCGTTGCCTTCTCGGCGCCATGTTTCCCGTCCGAGTCGCTCAATCTGATAGCCGTCTGACTGGCCGGGTTGGCACTCGGCAGTCATTCGGTGTAATTTTCTCGTCTCCTCTCTTGTGGTTCCCTGGTTAGGTGGTTCACTCGCTGTTTGTTTGTCTGCAGTCATTGTTTGCCCAAATACATTGTGGGCGTGAGTTCAACTTGGTGTTTCCCCCCAGCGCCCCACAGTAGACAATAAGGATATAAAAGCGCCTTTTGTCCAAATTGCATTGTAGCCACGTCTTTCCGGTGCTTGTTGAAATCCTTCCCCGTAGCGCATTTGACAATCGCGCCCGCCCGACTTCTTCTCGCACCAAGAAGAGAGAGATGTTCGAGTTGATGGAGGCTGGCGCCGCATCTCGTGCTAACTCGTCCTATTTACCCTTGACTGACATGACCTGCGTCGGTGGTAGCGGCCCGAGCCAGATGAAGCCAATGCGCGGGGAGGACCGTGCAGAAGGTTTGTGACACGAAAAGCCTTCGACTTTAAGTTCCGCCTGTGAGTAAATATTGCGCGATCGGATATGGTCCATGCAAGCAGCAAACAGCTCAGCAACAGGTTTGAACCAAACAAAGATATGCGCTCAGCTTTAGCTGACAGTACGAAGATAGACCGCAAGTCCCAAGAGCTTCCCCGTCTCGGCATACATTTTTTTAGCGGGAAAGTCATTTAGGGCAGCCACTGCATCCGGAGTGAAAAACTCATTCCACCTCAATTGAAGGAATAGCATCACTGAAAGTTGAAGCTATTGTTCTTCTTGTCTCCCATGAGTGACACTCAGTGGCGTGCGTAGAAATTCACAAAGGGTCGGCGTCAGGGCCATCACTCGGTCTGAGGGGCCCTAGGTCCGCTTGAGGGAGCCTTTTGTCAGCCTGATGAGGCCCTTTGTCAGCCAGTAGACCCTTTCGGTCTGTTCGGTCTGAGGGGCCTTTGGTTGGCATGAGAGGCCCACGGTTGCGTTGAGGGGATCCTCCGGCGCTCCGAAGGGGAACTTGGTCGGCTTGATGTCAACCTGTCAACCTGACTAACAAACAGTCAACCTGACTGACAACACAGTCAACCTGACTGACAGCACAGTCAACCTGACTGACAACACAGTCAACCTGACTGACAACACAGTCAACCTGACTGACAACACAGCCAACAGGTTGACAACACAGTCAACCTGACTGACAACACAGTCAACCTGACTGACAACACAGTCAACCTGACTGACAACACAGTCAACCTGACTAACAAACAGTCAACCTGACTGACAACACAGTCAACCTGACTGACAACACAGTCAACATGACTGACAACACAGACAACCTGACTGATAACACAGCCAACCTGACTGACAGCACAGTGAACCTGACTGACAACACAGTGAACCTGACTGACAACACTGTCAACCTGACTGATAACACAGTCAACCTGACTGACAACACAGTCAACCTGACTGACAGCACAGTCAACCTGACTGACAACACAGTCAACCTGACTGACTGACAACACAGACAACCTGACTGACAACACAGTCAACCTGACTGACAACACAGTCAACCTGACTGACAGCACAGTCAACCTGACTAAAAACACAGTCAACCTGACTGACGTGTAACACAGTCAACCTGACTGACAATACAGTCAACCTGACTGACAACACAGTCAACCTGACTGACAACACAATCAACCTGACTGACAACATAGTCAACCTGACTGACAACACAGTCAACCTGACTGACAACACAGTCAACCTGACTGACAACACAGACAACCTGACTGATAACACATACAACCTGACTGACAGCACAGTCAACCTGACTGACAGCACAGTCAACCTGACTGACAACACAGTCAACCTGACTGACAACACAGTCAACCTGACTGATAACACAGCCAACCTGACTGACAGCACAGTCAACCTGACTGACAACACTGTCAACCTGACTGATAACACAGTCAACCTGACTGACAACACAGTCAACCTGACTGACAGCACAGTCAACCTGACTGACAACACAGACAACCTGACTGACAACACAGTCAACCTGACTGACGTGTAACACAGTCAACCTGAGCGGTCCTCGGTCGGCTTGAGAGGGCCTCGATCGGCCTGAAGAAGAACTCGGTCTGCTTGAGCGGGCCCCCTGTCGGCCTGAGGGGCCCTCGTTGGGCATGAGGGGCCCTTAGTTGGTTTAAGGCCCATTCAGACATTTCTAGGCGTGTTCACTCAGTGGCGTGTCACAGTGACCCTTGCCTGAGCGGACCCCAGGCTGGTCTGAGAGGGCGATTGTGGAGGCCCGAGAGTGCCTCGCACCGCCGGCGGTCACTGGCCGGAGGGGCGCCGTGACTAGCCAGAGGGGCGCCGTCACTGACCAGAGGGTCGGAGGGGCGCCGACATTTGCCGGTGTCACCGTCACTGGTCGGAGGGGCGCCGTGACTAGCCAGAGGGGCGCCGTCACTGACCAGAGGGGCGCCGTCACTGGTCGGAGGGGCGCCGTCATTTACCGGTGGGCGCCGTCACTGGCCAGAGGGGCGCCGTCACTGGCCAGAGGGGCGCCGTCACTGGCCAGAGGGGCGCCGTCATTAGCCGGAGGGGCGCCGTCACTGGCCGGAGGGGCGCCGTCTATGACTGGACGGCACATGACCAGGGGGCGGCACCTGGCCTGAGGGCAGCACATGACCTGAAGGCGGCACCTGGCCAGGGGCGGCACCTAGCCTGAGGGCGGCTCCTGATATGAGTGCAGCAAACGTCAGATATCAAACCCCGTAAGCAGGCCTATGCGCGGAAATTGGTCTGCTTACGAGGCCCTTCTGCGCCTTTGGCGCGGAGGGGGGGGGCGCCTCCAGTGCGAAAGGGGCGCTCTGCACCTTCGGCGCAGGGGGCGACCGCTCCCCCCCCCCCTGTATCCGCCCCTGCTACTAGGGGTGCACGGGAGCCCAGCGCACCCGCCTGGCTAAGGGCCTGGTTCGAGCCACCGACGTCCAGTTTAGACTTCTCAGCAGCTCCCCAATGCTATCGTTATGCCCATGGATATAATTTTGGCGCGTTGTTCCACACAGCAGCGACATGATGTGGACCGTGAGAGTGTTACAGTCACCAGCTATTACGACTCCTGCCACTGCAAAACACTAACTCTTCCACAGATACCCCAAAATTATAAACTCTGTCACCGACATCGCCCGCATCTGTCACCGACATCGCCCGCAGGCCGCAGCAGCCGTTCCTGGGTCACGACTGCATGTGTCTTCGTCTTTGTCACGGTGGTCAATAGTCAGAATTGCAGTGTTATCATTCACAGCCAAGTCAACACTCCAAATCCTCGCGTGTCACTTATGTATACCGCTCTACGATGTCTGTCACTTATCGCTTGTACCGCTCTACAATGTCTGGCATGCAACTGCGGACTGCGTCACTGTGGTGTGATAACGACTCATGAATTAGGAACTGTTTTGCATTGCAATCAAACTAACTAGTTTTGTTACATTAAATGTAATGAAGGTGTGGCATTTCAAACTAACATTGCTCGCTGGCACAGGAATGTGTATCGACCGGTCATGTATCAAACGAACATCGAGCAACATGCGGGTTGCTATGGTTGTTGGCTGGCCTTTTTTGGTTCATATTTTGTTCCTAGGAGAAATGCAAGAAGAGGGCACTGCCTCCTGAGCAGTAAGCTATATTGGTAACATACAATAGAACGTCGCTCTACAGTCATTTTCCTAAGAACGTGGTGGTGCAAACTGTCAGCGACCGTGCACCTAAAATACCGGCCAATACCTGGACCGGTAGAACCCTTTATGTTATGTTATGGGAATACCATTTGAGAATGGAAATGGTGACACAATGTGTAGAAATGGGATATTTTGCGGGAAAAGCTGACTGGATAAATGGGCATTGTCCGACAATTTTTGTAAGAAGTCGTATATGAACAAATCCTCCGAATTGGGAACTAGCGGAAATGAGTAACCAGCTGCCCAAAAGTTGGGGCTTGGTGGACGTGGTATGGGCAATGGGGTGGAACGGAACACACACACACACACACACACACACACACACACACACACACACACACACACACACGCACACGCACACACGCACACACGCACACACGCAAACACGCAAACACGCAAACACGCACATACGCACCCACTCACACACGCACACACGCACGCACACGCGCACGCGCACGCGCACGCGCACGCGCACGCGCACGCGCACGCGCACGCGCACGCGCACGCGCACGCGCACGCGCACGCGCACGCGCACGCGCACGCGCACGCGCACGCGCACGCGCACGCGCACGCGCACGCGCACGCGCACGCGCACGCGCACGCGCACGCGCACGCGCACGCGCACGCCCACACACACACACACACACACACACACACACACACACACACACACACTCACACACACACACACACACACACACACACACACACACACACACACACACACACACACACACACACACACACACACACACACACACACACACACACACACACACACACACACACACACACACACACACACACACACACACACACACACACACACACACACACACACACACACACACACACACACACATGCCGATACACATTAGTGAAACACATTAACACAAACTAATTTGTTGGCTAATCAGCTGTGCAGCAGCAGTCGTTTGACATCGCTCTGATTCCGATCATTGATGCAGTACATAAATTATGCAATAAATGGAACTGACAAGTAACCTTATTATGTGCTGTAGCTTGTAACCTTACTGATGTGCTGTATGAATGAATGATACCCTGTGGAAATGGACATAATGTCCAGAATAAAAGTATATCTATCTATTATCTATCTATTATTAGTCAGGCATTATTATATGAATCTTAGGCATGTGCTGAAAAGGCTGAAACACCTAAGTAAGAAGCATGTACTTAACCTACCCATGCGAGAGAAAAAAAACAATAAGCAATACTAATAAACTTTAATAGCCTGGCAGCTATTTTCAGTCCCGATTCCAGACTCCCGAGTCCAACTACACCACAATGAATATTTCCACTCACAGGGTATCAGTATGTATAACTTAGAAGTCGGTGAGATATAATTATCAGGATATAACTTATAAGAAGACCTTGGAATAGCCCATAATAAACACCGCGTGTTTACTGTTTAGAGGCATGATTTTATCAAGGCCTTACATATGACCCTCCCATCCCGAGAGTAAATTAAAAGGGCAGATAAAATAACATCATCAGTAATCACTAATCACATCGATATGCTTGATTGTTTATTAATTAAAAATTATCCATACCTTTATTGATAACTGACAAGTAATTGCTGCTTAAAATACCTAATATTTAAATACAAAAATAAATAAAACATTTAAACTATGCCAGACAGCTCTCATGAATATTTGCAGTTATTAAAAAACCCTGTAAAAAAATGACGTCATCGAATCATAAAAATAGGCGGTTAGTTATTATAGAGTTCAGTGGGTTAGTGGGCCGTGGACTAAAGTGGCGCGACGACAAAGACGCCATCATAGATGAGCCCCTTAACTCTATAATATGCTCAAAAAGGACAGTGGTGAGATTATACAATTATATTTATAATATTTATTATAATAGCAAATTTCAAGTTCCAAAACATTAATGCTTGACGTTTCGCTTTTTAAGCGAATAGAATATTTATTTAAATTTTGCATTATTATTTTGTATAAAGCATGATGTGAAATAAATTGCGCCGCAGATGAGACAGTGATATTTGGGCCAAAGCTTGCAAATGTTTGTTTATGATTTAGTTTTGGATATGGTATAGCCCCTAGGATTTAGGAAAAAGTGGGTGCGTTTTGAGGATTTTTCGTGTGAAAAGGGTGTGCGTGTACTGTGTGGTTTATGAAGCAAAGTATGAGTTAGGTACCTAATCTAAGTACTTGGGTAGTACTGTGTCAGAAACCCTTAACCCTACCAGTACCAAGGTACCTAGTTAGGTTAGGGCTGATTGAAGTGGCTTTGTGCCCACTGGAGTTGGACACAAAGCCTCGCTTTTTTCACGCAGAGATGAATTACAGGCCACAGCTCAGGACACAGAGTTCATATAATTGGCCATAAAGTGTCTGGTGTGTCCACAGGGCACAGATGAATGCTGGGCCGCTGGCATATTTTTTGGATAGTTTATGCTGTTCGACCAAAAAAGAACGATGCTTTGCGCAATGAATGATTCAATCAGCCTATTTTCTCTGTATGAATGATTCAATCAGTGACTCACAACAGGTTTGCGCATGAGGTGAATCGATTCATGAGCGATTCATTTGAAATAAGCGAAATAAGAATGATTCAATCAAAAGTAGTCGATTTACACTGAATCGTTGACAAGTCTGCCCCTCTAACTCAAAAACTAAAAAGGCTAGCAAGACGCAGAAAACAGTATTCGAAAGCTCTCTACAAGGCCATTCGAAGTTACTTCGGGTATTATTTGACTCAGGTCAATATTGAGATCACCAGAGGTCATCAAAGGTCACATTTTCCAAGTGAAGGACTTTGGCTCTAGAAATCCCCAAATATCTCGGGAACTATGAAACCTAGTAAGAAACGGAAAAAAGCCAACGAAAGCTCATGAAAATTAAAATCAACATACCTATACCCAAATTTAAGCTCAGGTCAATAGTTAAGGCCCCAGTGGTCACAAAATGTCACGAAGACATTTTTTCCAAAACGTTTTGTATAAATAACATTTTATTGGTTAGACATACAGCAGTAATTTTAACACCATCGTGTTTTTCTCGTAAAGGCACTTCGAAACAACACATTAATGGTAACCTGGTTAGGTCAACTTCAAAATTTGACCTCATGTCAAGGTGATTTAGTGACCCAGGTAGGGCATGTTGCATATAGGGCGACGCGACTCGACGCGACAAACACAGTGGTATCATTTGCACGTATCTATCTGTATTATATCAAGAGTTATTAGCAAAAAGGTCCTGGTGACCTGAGATGACCTCAGCCGACCTTGCAGAGGTCACTGAGCAACAATTGCATCTGGGTCATCCAAAATGAGCTAAAATACCATGATTCTGAAATAATTTGCCTGATCCAATGCATATTCTCTAAAAAGGAAGCATTTGTATATTTTCCCATTGACTTATAATGGGGAGGTCACGAAATGGACCTGACCTTAGAGCTTAGGTCACCGATACAAAAATCCGAGATACACGAATTGTAGGTACTTATGACCTTATGAAATCCTGCAAGTTTCAAATTTATCGGACAAGCACTGGCTTTGGCACGACCACAGAAATGTTTGAGGTAAGGTCACTTGACGTGACCTGGTGACCTGACTTGAGACGATCTGAAGTTAAAACTTTCACACAATGTGGGTAATTGATGCACACATGGCCGGGTCAAACTTGACGGCGCTGCGCGCCGCTGTTTTCTCGCTATTCTCGAAAAATATCAGGAGTGGTCAAAGTGACGCCCCCACCAGATCTCCTCGGATTTAGGCCACTATATTTTGCTGGGCCTCTAATGGTCGAATGGTCGCAAAAAACATCAGACAGGTCCATGTTGAAGTCTCAGGCCTTCCGAGGGCCCCCTCAGGGCTATCGAGGGCCCCCTCAGGGCTACCGAGGGCGCTCGTCAGGCCGACTGAGGGCCTTCCCCTCAGGCTGGCTGGGTGCACCTCAGGGACCTGTCAACTTCTTGAAGGCCCCTCTTACAAATGTATTGGTGGTGGGGGGGGGGGGGCAAAAACATATGCCCCCCCCCCCCAACTTCTTGAGTGTGGAGGGGGGGGGCAACTGTCCTCCCTCTTCTGCCGCCACTGTGTGAAGGTGATTGGACGCTGGTGGAACGGCAATCGAATGGAGTCATTTTGACCACTCCTGAGGTTTTTCGAGAATAGCGCGAAAACAGCGGCACGCAGCGTCGCCAAATTTGGCACGGCTATTTGGGCATCAATTAGCCACAGTGTGTGAAAGTTTTATCTTCAGGTCATCTCAAACCAGGTCACATCAAGTGATCTTACATCCAAAAAAAATTGTGATCGTGCGCCACAGTGTGTGTCCGATAAATTTGAAACTTGCAGGGTTTCATAAGGTCATGAGTACCTGGAATTCGTTTATCTCGGAGTTTCGTTTGTATTGGTGACCTAAGGTCAGGTGAATTAATTTCGTGACCTCCCTATTGTATGTCAATGGGAAAATATACAGATGCTTCCTTTTCAGAGAATATACATTAGATCAGGCAAATTCTTTCAGAATCATGTTATTTTAGCTAATTATTGATGACACATGTGCAATTGTTGCTCAGTGACCTCTGCAAGATCGGCTGAGGTCATCTCAGGTCACCAGGACCTTTTTGTTAATAACTCTTGATAGAACAAAGATAGAGACGTGCAAATGATACCACTGTGTTTGTCGCGTCGAGTCGCGTCGCCTCACATGCAACATGACCTACCTGCGTCAATAAATGACCTTGACCTGAGGTCAAATTTTTAAGTTGACCTAACCAGGTCACCATTAATATTTTGTTTCGAAGTGCCTTTACGAGACAAACACGATGGTGTTAAAATTACTGCTATATGTCTAACCAATAAACAGTTATTTATACAAAACGTTTTGGAAAAAATGTCCTCGTGACCTTTCGTGACCTCTGGGGCCTAAACTATTGAACTGAGCTTAAATTTGAGTAGTTGGATTTTAATTCTCATGAGCTTTCAATTGTTTTTTTCCGTTGCTTACTAGGTTTCATAGTTTCCGACATATTTGGGGGTTTCTAGAGCAAAGTCCTTCACTTGGAAAATGTGACCTTTGATGACCTCTGGTGACCTCACTATTGACCTGAGTCAAATAATACCCGAAGTAACTTCGAATGGCCTTATAGAGAGCTTTCGAATACTGTTGTCTGCGTCTAGCTAGCTTCTTTAGTTTTTGAGTTAGAGGGGGATCCCAATGGGGTTTTGCACGCTGATCATGCCGGCTAGCAAGTCATGTACCGTTGACGTCACGGCCAATCAGAGGCTGGTATTGGATGGGACCCTCCCGCGTAATGCTGAAGGTGCCGGAGTGAGCCCCCCTGCGCGCCAAACTCCAACTGTCACACAACTGGCAACGCAAAACATGGCCGCTTCCAACCACCAATCACGATCACCGTAACATCCGTGCGACTGTTACAAGCTCGCCTAATGACCCACATTTTCTAGTTTTCGTCTGCCGACTCTGGAATTAGCTGGCGACGCAAACCAAGGCATAACTGACGCACAAACAAAGCTATCGCCTCCAACTGCGGAGCACGAACAGCTGACGTCGCTTCTTCCTCCATAGAGCGCCTCACGCGTATAGCCGTTAACATGGGCGTAACATCCTCCTCTCCTTAAAGGGAATAGGTCACCTTGAAAGTTGTCTCGAAGTTCAACCATACGGTGCATCTTGAGCTCAAAACTAAGAATATGACTTTGGTTTGGACAACTGATGGATATATGTGGAGAAAGAAGTAAGTTTCTCTTTGCATTTTACGAGAAATCGTACGATAGCAGCAGGCGTTACGGCTCCCCCACTCCGCCTGACGCCAAGTACAGTCTCTGACAAGAGGCCGCCGCGCCGCCCGGGCGGCTGAGCGGATATTAACGAGGCGTCGTGACCAGAGACTACGTGCCAGAGAGTGTACCTGCCTCCGGCGGCGAGTGGCGAGCGAAAGGAACTGATCGTGGCCCGGAACAGCGGAATTGAAACCGGGCCCACTAGTCCTGTGTCGAAATTACTTAACGTAGGGAGGTAATTCTTTCACCACAACCCATTTTTAGATCTGCTCTACAAATCTGCTATCTCAGTCCAAAACTCCATGTTAAAGGTGAACTATTCCCTTTAAAGGGAATAGTTCACCTTTAACATGGGGTTTTGGACTGAGATAGCAGATTTGTAGCGCAGATCTAAAAATGGGCTGTGGTGAAATAATTACCTCCCTACGTTAAGTAATTTCGACACAGGACTAGTGGGCCCGGTTTCATGTCCGCTGTTCCCGGCCACGATCGGGACATGAACGCTCGCCGCCGGAGGCAGGTACACTCTCTGGCACGTAGTCTCTGACCACGACGCCTCGTTAATATCTGCTCAGCCGCCCGGGCGGCGCGGCGGCCCCTTGTCAGAGACTGTACTTGGCGTCAGGCGGAGCCAGAACACCAGCTGCTGTCGTACGATTTCTCGTGAAATGCAAAGAGAAACTTACTTCTTTTTTCCACATATATCCATCAGTTGTCCAAACGAAAGTCATATTCGTAGTTTTGAGCTCAAGATGCACCGTATGGTTGAATTTCAAGACAACTTTCAAGGTGACCTATTCCCTTTAAACTAGACGTTCTCTCCTAACGTAGTGTACATGACAAAAACATCACCGTCCTAACTCTCACAACTGAACACATTTTCCTGAGTTAGCTGAGATAACACTGTATACCACTACAGCACTTATCACTTACCAGTCTCTGGCTAGTCGAGATACCGCCTCGGTCGTCGCACCTCACGACCGTACCTCGTCCGCGTTGTCCCGGTCACCTCAGTCATCGCCTGCTCTTCGGAATACGTCCCAGGTGGCGCCACCGTCGACTCACCAACAACTTTAGAGGGCACCACCGGACAAGGCGACTTACGTGCTGACTGCTCCGTCGTCCCCGCTCGCTGATCTCGTTCCACGCCACTCAGGTCGTCCATCGGCCTGCTGTGACTAACCGCCTCCTCCGGCGATTCACCAGGCGCTGGTGTCGTCTCGGCGACCGTCATGTCCCTGGCTGCCACCGCGACCGGTCTCAGCTGCTCCGTCTGGCTGAGCTCTGCTGCGTCGTCCGCTGCTCGTGACTGCTGCTCCCCGCTCTCCGGTACTGGATCCTGGATACTGGATCCATCCAGCTGAACAGTCTCGGCTCCAGCTGCTCTTCCGTTGTCGACGGCTGTCGCTGCCGTATCCTCTACTTCTCCGGTCAGGTCGTCCGCTCCGTTCTCTCCAGTGTAGTCCACTCCAGAATCACTTCCCGTCTCGTCTTCCACTACTGCTATTTCACGATCAGACATTGGACTCTCCCCTTTCTGCAGATGACAGCCGTGGATCAGTCCTCGTTTCCGACCCTTTTTCACCACGTAGTCAGGCGGTCGTGTCTCCACCACGATGTATGGTCCCTCGAACTTCGGTCTGAGTTTTGCGTGCACACCTTTTCCTGCTGTGAAGTTGCGGCACCACACTGTGTCTCCTAGCTGAAACATAGCCGGTTTTGTCTCGGTGCGCAGACTCTGCTTTCGGTGAATCATGTTCAGCGCCACCTGATGAGCGTCTTTCAGATGGTTTCTCAGCTTCGCCAAGAACTGGCGATGAGACTGGTTCTTAATGCTGTCCACGTCAAATTCGTCCTCCAGAACAGTTCTCATTGGCCTTCCGTAGACCAGTTCCCACGGTGAGAATCCTGTCGCGCTGTGGCAACCAGAGTTGTAAGCAGATGTCACCACTGGCAGCCACTGGTCCCAGTCGCGTTGGTTCTCAAGTCATGTAGTGACTCAAGAGTTCGAGCAGCGACCTGTTGACTCGTTCCACTTGCCCATTGCAGCAAGGATGGTAGGCAGATGACTTGCACGACACATCGCGCCACCTCTTCTGCAGTTTGTCTCTTCAGTGCAAATGTTTCCACCCATTTGCTGAATTGGTCAGTCATGACCAACACGTACTTGTGATCACAGTCGTTTTCTAGTAGTTCCAAGATGTCCGCTGACCAGTGTAGAAACGGCTCGCCTTCTACTGGAATGGTTCCTCTTCCCTCCTTGCAGCCCGCGTACTTCGGTTTCGTCCTCAGGCAAGAAGCGCAGCTTCCGCAGTACCGCCTCACCTCGCGCTGTACGTTGTACCAGAAGAAGCCTGCAGTCACACGGTGCAGTGTTCGCCTCACGCCACCATGCCCTGACAACGGAGCGTCGTGAGCCAGATGCAGCGCGCGCTGTCTGACGCTTGGCGGCAGGATCACTTGTGGTTTCTGGTGTCCCCTCGAACTCCTCAGAACGACGCCGTCGTGTAGTCGCAAGCCTGGCAGTCTGGTGTAGAACTTCAGTTCTGCTAGCTGGGCTTCTGTCAACTCGTCCCTCTTCACTTGCTGCCTTTTCAGATGTCGGATGAGCTGGCACAGCACAGGATCTGTCCGTGTCTCTGTAACCAGGTCACCTAGATGATTGATGTCCAGGACGTCTTCGGTTGCATCGCCGCAGTGTTCGCCATCCCTGGCTGACTCTTCCGCATCCACAACTGTTGAGCGGCGCAGTATCACGTCTGGAGTCACTCTCACGTCTTCTCTCGGTACGAACTCCGGTGGAGTTGGCCGTAGCTGCTGCTTCATCGTGTTCTCTGTCTGCGCGTGCAGGTGATGAGCGTCCCTGTCCTTCTGGCTCTGTTCATCTTCCACGTCATCGTGCCTCTTCAGCCCCGACTGTGCCTGGTACTGCCGGCAAAAAGCATCGACATGAGGTATGTGCTTTCCCGGTAAGTGTTGCACTTCAAACTCGTACTGCTGAAGCAGTTCCACCCAACGGAACAGCCGTCCTGAAGGCATCTTGGACCGCTGCAGGAATTGAATGGCTTGGTGATCGGTTCTGAGTACAAAAGGCTTACCCAGAAGATAGTGCCGGAACTTGGTAACTGCCTTCACTACTGCACCCAGTTCTCTTTCTGTCACACTCCAATTCGCCTCAGCTTTAGTCTACTTCCCGGACGCGAATGCTATAACACCATCATCTTGACGGATCTCTGATCCCCACCCCGAGTTATTGGCGTCTGTCGTCAGCACGAACGTCTGGTTGGAGTCTGCGTATTTGAGCACCGGGAACTGCCGCAGGTCCCTCTTAAGTGTTTCGAAGTCTTTCTGACATTTTTCACTCCAGTGAAACTTCACGTCTTTCTTCAGCAGATCGGACATCGCCGCTGACTTCACGACATAGTCAGGGATGTACTGGCGGTAGTAGCCCACGAAGCCCAGGAAGCTTCTGAATTCATGCTGATTCGCTGGTGCTGGCCACTTGCTCACGGCTTCCACTTTGTCTTCCGTCGGCTTGATCTCTTCGGCTGTCACTTGATGGCCCAGGAAGGCGACCGATGGTTGCACCAGACAGCACTTGTCGGGATTGAGTTTCAACCAGTTTGCCCTGAAGCGCGACAGCAGCTTCCGCAGAGCCTCAAGATGTCCGTCCAGCGTGTCTGTAAACAGGATAACATCGTCAAAGTAGACTACTGCAGACTCCCACGTCATTCCTCTCAGCACATTTCCCATCACGCGCTGGAAACATCCCGGGCTTGTCTTCAAGCCGAACGGCATGCGTGTCCACTGGTGCAGTCCATACTCAGTCACAAAAGCCGTCACCTCCTTGGATTTCTCGTCGAGTGGTACTGCCCAATACGCTGATGGTTGGTCGAGTACTGAGTAGACTCTGGCTTTTCTTGTGGCGTGAAGTAGGTCTTCTATCATTGGCAGAGCGTAGGTCGTGCTTGATGACTACATTCACCCCTCGGTAGTCACAGCAGAACCGAACTACACCATCCTTCTTCCTGATCATCACCACAGGCGAAGACCAGGGTGATGCTGACTCCTCAATCACCCCTTGCTCTTGCAGCCCATCCAGCTTCTCCTTCAGCACTCCTCGAAGATGCAGTGGCGTGCGATACGCCCGTTGACGGACAGGTGTGGCCCCTATTGTGTTGATGACCAACTGATGACTCCCCTGGTAGTTCCCGATGTCATCAGCTGACTGGGAGAATACATCTTGGTACTCCTTCAGCAGATCTTGAAACTGCTTCTTCTCTTCGTCACTCAGATGGTCTAACGAGGGCAGCTTTGGTCCCTGCACCTCGTCATGATCCGTTCTGGTTTCCTCTGTGGTCTTCTCACTTCTCTTCTGTTCCTGGCTCAGCTCAGTAACTGGCCCATGAACTCCGTGCACTGTGCCTGCTGGGATGATGACGTCTTCGTCTCCCACGTTCAGGATCCTGACTGGAGTTCCTTGATGCTTCAGGTGAACAGAAGATGCGATCTTCACTCCAGGACCCTCCGATGGTTCGAACAACTGTGTCTGACGGTTCACCACTCTGTTGACACGAACGAAGGTCTGAGAACGTGCAGTACAGAGAACAGGACATCTGGTTGAGACTTCACTTTACTGACAAGTCTCCACAGGCTCGCCTCCGACTAGAAGTTCTCCTGTGCCGCAGTGGATCACCATGTCCAACTTGTTCCGCAGATCCAGTCCGAGCAGCAGAGGGTCAGTCAGTCCTGAGGAAACATACAATCGGTGAATGCCCCTGGCCTTGCCGACTTCTAACACCACCTCCACTTGGCCTGTCAGATGTACGTCAGTCCCATTTGCAGCCAGACATTTCACCTCTTGCATATCAGCTATCTTCAGCTCAAGATCCTCTACCACTGTCATGTTGATCAAGCTAACAGCACTCCCAGTATCCAGAACACCTTCTGCCTTCACACCATTCAGCAGCACAGCAGCTTTCATTCCAGCAGTTGGAACTGTGCCAAGTCGTCTGACCTCACGCTGTGGCACACTTGGACACACAGATCTGAAGTTGTGGTTCCTGTTTTTGATCATGTTCAAAAGTAATTTATTTGTGTAACTGTTCCATGGTCTGTAACTTCTCCAACTTCCTGATTACAGCTTCCACAAAGGTCGCATCTGAGTCCAACAGTTGCTTGGTCAATTTACTTGGTACAGCTCGAGGTAGTTGCTCAAACAACAGACTTTCCTGTGCTTCCTTTGACAGTTATGGCATTCCGCCACGCAGAAGTTGTTGTAGATTTAGAACAAACAGACGAGGGTTATCTCCTACCTTCAACCTTTCCTCATAGAAACGATGCAGCAGCACCTTTCTCTTCTCCTTGGGACAGAGCAGGTTCCGGATGGTGTCTTCCGCCGTCTTCATGTCCTTGGGAGGTTTTTCTTCCAGTTCGCCAGCCACCTAGTACCAGTAGTAGTACCAGTAGTAGTAGTTCCACCTTGTAACAGGGCTAGAAGAAGAGCAAGCTGTCGCTCTTCAGTCCACCCGTTGGCACGTGCTGCCCGTCGAAACTTCCTCGGGAATGCCTCCACATCATCAGCATCAATGCAGGTGGGTGGGGGCACCCCAGTGAACCCACTCCAGCTTGAACTCGCTCCTGCAGTCACCATTTCGGCCTCGTTCTTCACCTCAGCCGTCTTGTGCGTCGGCGCCAGGGGGTGTACTCCGCTTCTTCAACATTGGTAAGAAGTGTGACAAACGCGAACAACTTCCAGCATCTTGGCCGTGTTTCTCGGATCTGCTCATAAGCTATATTTGGCTATCAGCTAGTATTGACCAATCAGTCTTGAGCAAGCTCGACGGTGATTGGTCAGGTTGTGATGACGTGAAACCGGGGGAGAATCATTTGTTTACATTTCAACGGGTTCGCCATATTGGTTAGCTGGCAATGTACGGGCGCGTGTGCGTATGCATTTGTATGCATTTACTTAGTTTTATGAAACGTAAGACAATATTTAAAGGTGTATATGAAAGTTTAAATAATAATTGTATCGGTCGACATAGCAGTATTTTCCCAGAATACCTCATAAGCTTAAAATGTACACCCAAATATGTGCGTTCTTTGCTGAGGATATCTGCGAAAATTGTCGACATAGGAGGCTGTAGGAGTAGGTTAGCTATATTTTGGTATTTTTCAAGGACGTAAACCCATGGATTGTGCCCCTGTGTACGCCTATGGACATGAATATGTGAAAGATGGCACAAAGCCGCGCCTTCGAACGGATTAGAGCAGATAATAAGATTAACTTCTGGGATGATGGAGCAGATGATGGAGTGTACCTTGTCATCAAACTGACATCGGGGAACTCGTTGAAAGGACGTGGGTGGCCGCATGTGCAACAATGTGTGAGGGGACTGCTCGGAGATAATGGGAGGCTGGCCAAAGCCAACTTTCAGTATGATGGAAGTTTGCTGGTAAAAACAAGAACCAAACACCAGACAGACAAGCTTCTTACAGCTACACTGTTTGGCAACAATGAATGCACAATACAGAAGTCCAGCAGGCTCAACACCAGCAAGGGAACTATCCACGCCTTTGGCATTGAGCTATCTGAGGACAGAGTAAGCTGGTTGGAAGGTTTTGGAGTGGTAGCAGCGAAACGCTTTACCAGGGTGATGAATGGACGTCCTGAGAATACCCCACTACGCCATGAAATCTCACATTTGACAGACCCATGTGCCCAAACCGACTGGTGTTAGACTACATCACCTACCAGGTGAGGAAATACATCCCAAACACATTCATCTGCCACAGGTGTGGAAAGTTTGGTCATGCAGAGGTGCGGTGTAAAGCAGAGGTGGCAGTCTGCTTGACCTGCAGTGGGGGGAGACATGAGGGACAATGTGAACCAAAATGTGTGAACTGTGGTAAGGTAGGACATTCTTGCAGATCACGGGAATGTTCTATCTGGAAAGAGGAGCGAGCGATATGTGAACTAAAAGTGGAGAAAGACATATCATATGCTCATGCCAGCAGGGAATACAAGGACACCCACCAAACCCCAGCAATCCGACCATATGCAACCGTGGTACGAACCCAAAGTGAGACCGTAGGGAAGGAGCAGGGGGCGGCGCTCCAGGACAGGGTGCATAAACTGGAGGAGAAGGTGGACAAGATGATATCCTTGGTAGGTAAACTCCTAGAGAAACAAAACTCAGCACCCAACCAACCAGAGCAGAGCACACAGAACCCGGCAAGTGAACCCCAGACCATGAGGGAAAGTGACATGGCAGTCGTGGAACCTAGTCTCCCGGCTCCCACAACTGTATCGACAGTATCAGAAAGTGAGACAGACATGGAGAATGACAATTTTTGCATCAATCTTGAGGTAACGGACAGTCAGAATTCAAGTGCGCAAAGGAAAGTAAGTGAAGGAAACAAACCTGTCCCCAGCTGGGGAGTCGCCGAGAACCAAAAAGGGAAACATGGGAAGTATGTTAACAGGGAACCCACCGACAGTGAAATCACCCCATCCCCTCAGATTGGCGGGGCAAGACCGCCCAGATCAGAGGCTCGGGAGAAGGGAACGAAGATGCCAAGCCTCACAAGAGGGACATTTATGTGTGATGATTGAGGAAACTGTGTTCACAGTACGCTCAATATTAGGTCGCTGACTTAATATGTCATTGATGGAAGTTGTTAGGTTAGGCAATGTTCATCTGAACAGATGTTTATTTTTTTGTTATTTTAGTTCAGTGTTATTTGTTTTATACACAAGACAAGCTCCTTGTGTTGATTACTTTCCAATGTGAAGACTGTTAAACTGTATTGCACCCCTAGTTAATAGGTACATGAGTCTGCTTACCCATAATGTTTGGGTATTGAATCTTGAGCCAGCAGGCATACAGAGTAGATGTAAGGGACTAGGAACACATAGACTTGGACCAGCGGATACGGTTCCAGACATTATGTAGGACTCGGTACTGTAGAAGGTAGTTCTTGTAAGATAAGATTGTACTGACATGGTCAGGGGCCCGGGAACAGGGGGGCAGCGGGGGCGCTTGCCCCCCCAACATCTGGACCGGGGGTGGGGGGGGGGGGGGCGGCGCCCCCCCCCCCAACTTTGGTGAGCAGAAGTTTCCCTAAAAATGAACTCTTTCAATTTTCTTCACAAAAAGTTATATAAAGATGAAAGCCTCTTTAATCAAATTATTATGTATTATTATATATTAATATTTAAAAAAACTTATATAAAATATGAAAGTCACTTTCATTTTTTTTCTTCTCGTTTTCTTTAATAGCATGTCATACATATTATTATTATATAACTTTGCCTTTATAGCAGTATCGTATACCTTTCTTTTGCTTCCTTTTCCTTTTTTCATTGTGTTCTATGAGATATAATGGAAAACTTTGGTAGCAGTACATTTGGTAGCAGATGTCTGCTTGGCGCGTCGTTGTTAAAATAACGCACTGACGGCGATAAACATCTGCTGCTTTTTGTTTATTAGTTTATCCCACGTCAACGTTACGGATGTGGTCAAACTGGCGTGCAGCCCTCTAGCTGTCCTCTCTGTCTCTGCCGACGGGGCGGCAATTGCAGGCAGGCAATGCAGGCAATTGATCCCCACTTTTACAAAAACAAATTCTAGGGTAACCCGCGCCGTGTGGGGGGTGGGGCGTTTAGACGCCGCCCCCTAAGGTTTTTCGAGGATAGCGAAAAAACGGCGGCGCGCCGTTTTTGCAGTTTCAAAAACGGCGTACGGCGCACAGCGCCGCCGTTTCAGCCGCCTTTTTTGGCACATCTGCTCGGGCATCAATTACCCACATTGTGTGCAATTCTTGACCACAGGTCATCTCAGGTCAGGTCACGTGACCACACCTCCAAATAAGTTTGCGGTCGTACCACAGCCACTGTTTTGGGCCGATCAGTTTCAAACTTACAAGATTTCATCAGGTCATAGATACCTACGATTCGAATATCTAAGATGTTGTATATCGGTGACCTAAGGTCGCCGGTCGGGTTAATTTCGTGACCTCCCATTATAAGTAAATGGTAAATATTAAAATGTTTCATTTTCCGAGGATACGCATGATATCAGTCCAACTCCTTCTGGATCATGTTATCATAGGCTATTATTGATGATCCAGGTTAAATTTTTGTTCAGTCACCCCTACAGGATCAGCCGAGGTCAGCAGAGGTCACCAACACTTTTGGTTTCAATAACTCTCGATAGAATGAAGATAAAGAAGTGAAATCGGCATCAATGTGTTTGTCTTGTCGAGACACGTCTCCCAATATGCAACATGACCTACTTGGGTTGCCACTTGACCTTGACCTGAGATCAAATTTCTAAGTTGACCTAAACTGGTCCAAATTAATGTGATTCGAAGCGCGTTGACGAGACAAACATGATGGCGTCAAAATTATTGCCGTATCTGTATTGGTAAACAGTTATTTCCGAACGTTTTGCCAAAAAATAACCTTTTGACATTTGATGACCTCTGGAGCCTAACCTATTAACCTGAGGTGAAATGTGATGACACTGTATGATTTAATATTTCAACAGCTTTCGATTATTTCTTTCCGTTTGTTCCTATCTATCATAGTTCCCGAGATATTTGGGGGTTTCTGGAGAAAAGACCTAAAACTGGCAAATCTGACCTTTGGTGACCTCTGGTGACCTCAATATTGACTTGAACCAAAACATGTTAAAATAGTTTCAAAGTGGTTTTTGATGAGCTTTCGAACCGTGTCGGTTTTCTAATGAGGAAAATTTGAGAACGAAAAGGTGCACCAAGATGAGAAGTGAGATTGCGCAAAAAAATTGTTTCGCCCCCCCAACTTTAAAATCGTTCCCGGGCCCATGGCCATCTCGAAGAAGAGCACGTATGCCTTGCAACTGGTGACACTGCGCTGATTGACCGGACTCACCCGTGAGTCGTTGTACTCGTACCACTCGGCCGTGTGCGGGTGTTTGCAGTAGGCCGTTTAGTGGCCGGAGACCAGCGTGCCGGAGTGGTTGGCCACGCCGTACAGGTTGTACCTGCAGAGCGTCTGGTCAGCCGAGTACGGCGACAAGTCCAGCCCGGTCACCGGAATGTTCACGGCGGTGTTGAGTTTGCTGTCGGACCTCTCCTGCGGCAAGAAACGTTTCAGGTGCACCACCAGGATGCGCGTGAACTTCTGGATCGACAGGTTCTTGGTACACTTTTGCCGCTTTTGGCACTTGGAACACGTCGGCTTCTCGTCTCTGTCGAGCACCTCCTCCCTTATGAAGAGATCAAAACAGGCCTGCAGTTGCACCTGGCCCGTCCTGGCCGGGATCGGTAGGCTCAGATCCCAGAACGGGTCGAACGTGACGGACGCGTGGCCGCACACCGTGCACAGCAACGTCGACTTGAGCTGGCCAACAAACATATCAACTAACTTTGAGTTCTCCAGACGCAGGGTGCGCTTCCAGGCCTCAACTGACTTCTGACTGGCGCTGAGACTATCGTCGATGTCGGTAGTAACGGGATTGGGCCGACTGGTAACGCGATTTACATCCTCGTGCAGACCCTCCAGCAGGTACCTGAGGAACTCATGCGCGTCCTGCTGCTGGTAGTCCATGAAGCGTGGCGCGAACCGATGGATCTGTGACTTGAACGGCGCCGTCGTCAGCACCCACTCAGACTCGTTTGAGTGCCGCCACAGGTCACACATCAGAGCGCCGAAAGCTCTGATCAGCGCCCCCTTCATGTCTGACGTAGTGGTGTTGATGTCGGAGGCGTACTCGTCGCGCAGAATGTAGTCGTGCAGGACGCGAGTGTTGCTCAGGCATTGCAGCACCGAGTTCATGAAACATGTGTTGCCGATGTTTCTCAGTCCAGTAAGGCCCGGCGGGCGAGCGGCGGACCGGCTGCTGCCGCCGCTGTCGCCAGCCTTGCTGGAACTCTCGAGCCGTAGGCGGCAGGACGAGCCGGCAGCGGACGGCACCGCAGCAGGCTCCGACAGGAGCACCGCCCGGCGGTTACTCAGCGAAACAGTGTGGTGTGATTGGCCGCCGTAGCAGGTGTTCCCCAAGTTGGTCAGGCCGCGCCGCTCCGAGTGTGTAGAAGCCGAGAGCAGCGAAGCGGCAGCTGTTCTTATTTCCGGTCGGAGCTCGGACGACAGCAACGGTGACACTAGGGGTGAAGTGTCCCTGTGGGATGGTGACTGCGGGGAGATGGCAGAAGAGATGCGATTTGAAACATCCGAACAGCGGAGAATCACCTTAGGCGCTGTCGAATGGATAGACACGGCGTTACCGCGCACTACTGCCAAGGATAATCGCTGCCACAGCCACGCCGTCTCACGAGGATCACCAGACGCGTTGCTGAGTCTCGCACCTAGCTGTCTGATGAAGAGCCTGGTAGTCGGACCACAGGCGCCACCATCGGCTCAAACTGGAACCGTTGCACGAGAACAGCGTACTTCTTCCGCTTCCTGACCTCGGCTTCTCGTGCTGTGGCTCCACTGGCTGTGGCTGCTGGTCCGATGTTCGCTGCAGCGTAGGTGTTAACCCACGTAGCATCCCACACGAGGCTCTTCCCACAAGCGAAGGGGAAGATGGTCATACCATCCGGCCTTTTGCCGTCTCTGCGGTCGATTCCTGTCGGCTCGAGCACGGATGGTAGCCCGGTAGCTTGCAGCCAGCGTCTGATGACGTCGTTCATGGCCGTGTGACGAGGGTGTCGTCCGGCGCTCAGGCGGCAGGTGAGCGCGTGGTAGCCTTTGTTGTCCGCCTGTGCGCCACATCTGCACCGATGAGGAATACAGACGTCGGCACCTACTCGCAGGGCCACTGAGATGCGCAGCGTGTCCCTGTCCAGAAGTGTGCCCAGACTGGCAGATGGAAGAGCGTGCATCCAGGCTCCACTCGCTGGACTCCGCGCACTCAGGAGGCGTGCCGTGTCGAACTGGTTGGAGTTCTGTAGTAGCCTGTTCAGTTGCTTCTCGCAGAGGATTGCGTCCCAGGACCTTTGCTGGTGGCGTATGTCAACCTCAGGGGCTTCAGCACCGTTTGCTCTTAACTTCTCAATGTTCCATTCTACCGAAGTACTCCCTAAGAAACGGATCAGAGTATTCCTCCGGCAACATGGTCGACATCAGTTGGCTACAGCCATGGAGGGAGGAGATGAAGCTGGGGGGGGGGGGGGGGGGGCGACATCTTCTGTCCGGCGCAGGCCGAGACCGCCGAACCGAGTGGGGAGGACAGTCTGATTCCAGCCTTCGGTACTGAATCCTGTCAAGACCAGTATTTTCCTAGGATCATGATTGCAATTTTTGTAAAAATAAGATATGCTTAATCTGAAGGGGCCGGACGGTCCCGGGCCTCAATATTATAAATTTGACCGGGCATGGTCGGGCATGGGCTTGGTGTTCATGGGCCTGGGCTGAGCCGGGCGGGGGTTGGTGGGACCGTGGCGAACACTGGTAAGAGTACAGTTGTCGCTGAACAACTCTATAAGTTTTGGGAAGGCTGGGACGATGGAGATGGGACGGAAGTTCGATGTTTCGGAGAGGCTGCCGGATTTGTGAATAAGATGCACGATATAGTGTTTTCAGCAGGGTTGCGGAGTCGGAGTCGGAGTCGGAGTCGGTCGGAGTCGTTCGGAGTCGGCAGTTTTGGCCGGAGTCGGAGTCGCTAAAATCTTACCGACTCTGACTCCGGCCCGGAGTCGGAGTGGACTTTTTGGCAATTGGCGATTACTTTGGTCGGTAGAATAGTTGTCGGCCTAGGGACATTAACTTTACATCCCTTTCGAAAGAAAATGAGTGGAAAATGGATCGAGTGGAAAGTTTACTCAACTAGCGGTAGATTTGCGCCTGATGAAGATAGGGCAATAATTTTACGTCATCTGATGATGATTGGGGCTTTGGACGCACCGACTCTTACGGTCACACGGCGCCCATTTTAATACCATCGTGCTCGTTTCGTCAAGGAGATTCGAATCATACCATAGTGACCAGGTTACCTAAGTCAAATTCAAAATTTGACCTCAGGTCAAGGTAATTTAAGGTCATGTGGTGAACCAGGTATGTCGTGCTGCGCAATGTCAGACGCGTCTCGGCGAGACATACACAGTGGTGCCGGTCTCACGTTCTTATCTTCATTTTATTCCGCCGCCTGCAGGCGAGCGCGACTGGGCTGGACGCGCGGCCGGCACGCCGCGCCCGTGCTCGGGCGTCGTCGTCAGTTCTCCATACTGTTAACAATACAAACAAACGGACAAAATCGATGGCATTACAGATATTGCTTAGCATGCGGTTGGAGAACGGATATAGGCCAGAGTTGGAGTCGGAGTCGCAGTCTATTTTTTGCAGGCCGGAGTCGGAGTCGGAGTTGCTAAAATTATGTCGACTCCGCAGCCCTGGTTTCCAGGACGCGGGATATTCACAGGTTGTGAGACAGGTGTTGATGATATGAAGGAAGACATGACCGATGACGTCGAAACAAAGTTTCAAAATCCGGGTGCAGATGCCGTCAGAACCACAGGCTCCTGAATGTTTCATAGAGAAGAGGACAGAACGGAGAAAGTCAAAAGAGACGGGCTTCAGAGTGAAGACGCCAACCCTCGGAAGTCTACAAGGAAGATGAAGGGGCTCCCCCCCCCCCCCTGTCTCGAACCTCACCCGCGACACGAGGCCCCACCCCGACGAAGTACCCGTTTAGCTCGTCGGGTGTGGCCTCAGGCGCAGCTCTCTGCGCGGACTTCTTGCCCTCAATAATTTGGCGAATGTTCCGAAAGATGGTGGTAGGACCCTGCTCAGTCACCCGCCGGGCAATATCATGCCTCACATCATTTCTAATAGCAGATTTGGCCATCTTGTCGAGAGCGAGAAAGGCTGGGGTCCTACCACTTCGGGCAAGAAGTCCGTGGCGCTGAGCCATCAGCCGCAAGGTGGCGTCCGAGACAGGGGATGCCGAAGGGTTGTACAGCTTGATGCGCTGTGAAGGAGCATGACAGTAAAATAAAGGCAGAAACAGATCGGTGAAGGCAGTCCACCGATCGGCAACTCCCGCGCGCGAGAATACTGGGCTCCAGTCAGTGCGGCATAGAGAAAAATGAAAATATAAGACATTCATCCTATGAAGACGTCTGGAATAAATGAACTCCGGCTTCACACGTACTTTAGGAATGTTGACACGGGCAATAATAAAGGAGTGATCGCTGTAGGTGCATTGTTGAACTTGAACACTTCCGATTTAATTGCCAGTTTTCCAATGTTTGTTGATTGTTTGGGGGTAAATGGTTATTTTTCATGATAAGCTAAAGCATAGTGTTCAGGGGCGTCGTTGTCTATAGGACATGGACCTGGTATAGGGTCCATGCCCTACCAATGTTCATTTGGGCCCCACCAATGCCTCTGGCCCTACCAATGTTTTACAACATTTTGTAAAAGAGATAAGGGCAATTTAAAAAAGGCATTGATATGAAGCATATAAAATGTATAGGATGAACCTTGTGTGACAATTCAAACACCTAAATGTCATAAGTTTGGGTTGTTTGAAATCACCTTAGGTATATGAGTTGTTCAATATCAGAACATGTACCTACCTATCCCTTACTCAACTATTTCCCTAATGATTTCAACCAGACAGAATTCAGCATGACATGGCAGATCAATGGGCTAACATCAATGGGAAATTATTGGGGAGGTCAAAACACTTTCTGTCCTTGAAATGATCCCTAAAGGAGGCTGTGACTGCGAGCACAAGGAAAAAAAACGTTATTCTTCTGTTCTCGCTATACAGAGCAATGCAATATGGTGAGAGCTGCAGTTCATTGTCACGCAGTAGAAGAATGCCAGCGTCTCTGGCAGAACCGCAGTGAAGATATGCACGTGCAAGCTTTTTTTCTTAACCCTCGCCCTACGGGGGGGCTGACAGCCCCCCCCCCCCCCCCCCTGAGGTTTGTATTTAATAACTTTTTTACACATGCGGCGCATCTTGCTGAAATTTTTAGCAGCTGAGTTTACAACAATTATACGTATCCTATCAAAATGTGAAGTGTATACGATCGTGTGCCCGGATCGTGACCTATGACCTTTTCGTCAAGGTCATGTCAGGCCCCAAAGGTCCATTGGCCTGACCCCAAAGGTCACCAGTTGACCTATATGCTCGCAATGGGATGTCTTTGGATTTTCCTTGTGACAGGCAACACGTTACTTGTTACGGTGTCTATCTCTCTCCGTTCGGAAGTTATACTAATCGCCCTGTACAATCGCTATGTTTGGGACGTGGTCGATCTTAGGTCATTCACTTGACCTGGAAGGTCACCCGTTGACCTGAAACCTAAAAATCGCATAGGTACTGTTAGATTCCTCTCATGACCGGCAACATGCTGGTTCTTACTGCATTGTTCTAAGTTGCTTGGTTTGGAAGTTAACTGGGGGCCTGTCAGCCCTCCCTCCCTCCCTCCCTCCCTCCCTCCCTCCCTCCCTCCCTCCCTCCCTCCCTCCCTCCCTCCCTCCCTCCCTCCCTCCCTCCCCCCGTAGGGCGAAGGTGAGAAATGTCCCCGTAGGGCGAGAGTTAAGGCTGAAACAAAGTCTTCGTGCAGCTGCGCGAAGTGGATACGGGTGCCTGCGGGCGCCTATTCAAATACATGGGTAAATTTCCGCAGTCTATTTTTTTTTCTTCCCGCAACGTGCGCATCTTGCAGTTGTTACAACAGCTGTTCAATGTATTTGAATAGGCACCCGCATCAGTGGCGCACGCAGGGGGGGTCAAAGGGGTCAGCTGACAACACCCCCCCCCCCGAAATTTCTGAGGGGCCCGTATTTCTGAGGGGCCCGTTTCTGGTAAGGGCCCGGTCTTAGTCAGGCCCGATCGAGGTAGGAGCCCGGTGCTGGCAAAGGCGTGGCATGGGATGATGGGGCCCGGTCACAACAGGGCCCGGTCCTCGCATATTCTTGACACGGGCCCGTTTCTGGTAGGGGCCCGGTCTTGGTCAGGCCTGATCGAGGCAGGGGCCCGGTGCTGGCAAAGGCGTGATATGGAGCCCGGTCAGAGCGAGAGCCCGGTACTTGAACATTATTGATGCGGGCCCGTTTCTGGTAGGGGCCCGGTCTTGGTCAGGCCCGATCAAGGCAGGGGCCCGGTGCTGGCAAAGGCGTGATATGGGGCCCGGTCAGAACGAGGGCCCGGTCACAACAGGGCCCGGTCATTGCATATTCTTGATACGGGCCCGTTTCTGGAAGGGGCCCGGTCTTGGTCAGTTCCGATCGAGACAGGGTCCCGGTGCTGTCAAAGACGTGGCATGGGGCCCGGTCAGGACGAGGGCCCGGTCACAACAGGGCCCGGTCCTTGCATATTCTTGATACGGGCCCATTTCTGGTAGGGGCCCGGTCTTGGTCAGGTCTGATCGAGGCAGGGGCCGTTGCTGGCAAAGGCGTGGCATGGGGCCCGGTCAGGACGAGAGCCCGGTACTTGAACATTATTGATACGGGCCCGTTTCTGGAAGGGGCCCGGTCTTGGTCAGTTCCGATCGAGACAGGGTCCCGGTGCTGTCAAAGACGTGGCATGGGGCCCGGTCAGGACGAGGGCCCGGTCACAACAGGGCCCGGTCCTTGCATATTCTTGATACGGGCCCATTTCTGGTAGGGGCCCGGTCTTGGTCAGGTCTGATCGAGGCAGGGGCCGGTGCTGGCAAAGGCGTGGCATGGGGCCTGGTCAGGACGAGGGCCCAGTCATAACAGGGCCCGGTCCTCGCATATTCTTGATACGGGTCCGTTTTTGGTAGGGGTCCGGTCTTGGTCAGGCCCGATCGAGCAGGGGCCCGGTGCTGACAAAGGGGTGATATGGGCCCGGTCACAACAGGGCCCGGTCCTTGCATATTCTTGATGCGGGCCCGTTTCTGGTAGGGGCCGGTCTTGGTCAGGCCCGATCGAGGCAGGGGCCCGGTGCTGGGAAAGACGTGATATAGGGCCCGGTCAAAACGAAGGCCCGGTCACAACAGGGCCCGATCCTTGCAAATTCTTGATACGGGCGTATTTGATATTGATACGTATTTTTTACATTATCCATTGTTGCTTCAGGAAACGGTTTATGGCAACTTGTGGCAACATGAAGGTGGGCGCGAATGACGTAGTCGAGACGCACTAAAACCCCAACGATGATGATGATGACATGACTACCGTGGATCGGACTGCCTAACCTGCCTAACCTGTAAAATATCATTGTTGTTGTCATTTACCTGCCTAACCTGCCTAACCTGTAAAATATAATTTTTGTTGTTGTCATTTATCTCATTTCGTCAAATTTACTCTCGACAGTTGTACCGCACATCAGTAGCACACGCACCTAAAATTCGCACATCAGTAGCACACACAGTCACCTTACACGACATTGACAAGAAAATTATAATGTCTCAGGTCCCATGCTGTAGGAGGCCCACTCAAAAACAAGTGACCGAAATCCGCAAAGTTTTCTCAAAACGGGTGGGGGCCCGCTCACAAGGGGCCCGCTTTTAGGGCTCTGACCCCCCCCCCCCCCCCCCCCCCCGAAATGGAATCCTGCGTGCGCCACTGACCCGCATTCACTTCTCGCCGCTGCGCGAAGACTGTGTTTCAGCCCTTAAGAGCTAAATTGAACAAAAAGGACAATTCGATTTTGTTCCGAAGTCAGTACCAACTACCAGTTCATTGGTATTGTTTTACATCCTATGTTCTCCCTGAACCTAGCACAAATATGAAAAACAAAACAAAATTGTGGTGGGATGAACAACCGCGCTGTATACTCCACAGTCCACACATACATTTTCCGAGCTGTGTTTTAGCGTTACCGAGGTCGGTCAATTGCACTAGCAATTATGTGACATTTTTCACGTGAATCGCTTGGACATTAGTTCCCTGTCTGCATGTTTTCCCACACAATGGCCAAAACTCAGCATGGTTTCTGCCGTGGGGACGGAGAACCGGTCCGAACTCTGTAATTGTTAGCAAGACCGATTTATTGCAGTACATTTGCGAGCTGAGGCGGTGAAACGATGTTTATGGCGGCTGCCATAGACACTGGTAAACAGATGGTGTAACAGAGTCCTGGCCTCAAGGAAATGTTTCGCCACTGCGATTGCAGCAAAATTAAAATGAGGCTACGTCTAAAACACTTCCGGCATCTGCTAAGGTGTGTAGATATTTGATGGCCAAAAATTATGCCAAAATGGGTTATTGTGTTTTAAAAAAATATTATCTGATGAAATGTGGTGCACAAAATATGATTTAATCCTTTATTTTATGGTCTGCCCGTTTAGCTCAGTCGGGAGAGCGCTGAGCTAACAATCTTATCCGCCCTGGCAAGGTGGGTTCGAGTCGCTTCGGCGCTCGCTATTTCTCCTGGCAGGGATGACATGTAGCCGGTGGTAGCGGCCGCATGCAAGGTCAGGTGAAGCCAGCGAGCCGGGCGAACCGTACTCAGTCGTTGGGGGACATAAGGAACCCCCAATGGAAATATGCCCCAACGCTATTTTCCAACATCAGTATATGATGCTATTGCAAAACGGCTGGAGTTGTGTGTCTCAATCTAATCTGACATGGAATACACAACATTATTGCAGTGATAAACAGTCACAGTAATTTAATAAAAATGAAACCTTGCAAGAAAACTTTCTAACATCAAAGCACCCACCAAATCAGTCCAACAATGTGTCAATATTAGGTCATCCCAAGGCTATATAAACCAGTCATTCAAAATACCTGATTTTCACTCGCAAGGAAACTGAAATAGGTGCAGATCCACGTTCAGGACAATAGGTACTGGTCAGTAGATTCAATAATGTCAAGATCAAGCCTCACCCTTAACCTCAAGTTTATTCTCTCTAATTAATTATTGATTTAAAATGTTATGTTGTGATTTAAACAGCTCAGGTCAAGGTCAGATCAAGTTGAAATTTTACATCAATTAACGTGTCTCGACTAGCGAAATACAATGTTGATAACTCCATTACTCTGCCTTCATTTGACACAGAGTTATGAATAAAAAAAAACTCACGTGACCTCTTGGGTCACCTAAGTTAACCTCGTAGAGGTCACATAACAAAAATGTGACTTGGATCTTTGCATTTGGCACAAGAATGGTGTAGGTATCTGGTGAAAGCTGGTCACATTTAAGCGTTTTCTGTGGATTTCTACGTGTTTTCATTTTCTCCATTTACTTATAATGGAAGTTTACCAAATCGAACTGATTAGGCCACCGATATTAAAAATTCGAGATACACGAGTTGTAGGTACTTATGGCCTAATTGAATCCTGTGAGTTTCAAACCATTCCACAGTAGGCGTTCCGGCCGGTCTAGCCTCGCGGAACTCCAAAAAATAAATTACAGAGTGTGATAACAAAATGTATATCAATCGACTGCAAAATGTCCATTGATCACCAATATCACATTAATTTGATCATTTGATGTTTTTTTTTCGTACAGCAATGGGACCTTAAACACAAGAGTTCACATCACCTTTAAAAAACTCATCATTCACAGGCGATTTAACCGTTCTAGCGAATGTGATGATGAGGCAATATGCTTGCATTTTCCGCACCTAGTGTGTTATAGTGTGATGTAATGATATGTTGTCGGAGGGGCTGGCGCCCCTCCGATCAGTGACGGCGCCCCTCCGGCCAGTGACGGCGCCCCCCCCCCCCCCGGTTAGTGACGGCGCCCCTCCGGCCAGTGACGGCGCCCCTCCGGCCAGTGACGGCGCCCCTCCGACCAGTGAAGGCGCCCCCTCCGGCCAGTAAGGGCACCCCTCCGGCCAGTGACGGCGCCCCTCCGACGAGTGACGGCGCCCCTCCGGCCAGTGACGGCGCCCCTCCGGTTAGTTACGGCGCCCCCTCCGGTCAGTGACGGCGCCCCTCTGGCCAGTGAAGGCGCCCCTCCGGCCAGTGACGGCGCCCCTCCGACCAGTGACGGCGCCCCTTCGGCCAGTGTAGGCGGCCCTCCGGCCAGTGACGGCGCTCCTCTGGCAAGTGATGGCGCCCCTCCGGCCAGTGACCACGCCCCCCCCCCCCCGGCGAGTGACGGCGCCCATCCGACCAGAGACGGCGCCCCTCCGTCCATTGATGGCGCCCCTCCGGTCAGTGACCGCGCCCCTCCGGCGAATGACGGCGCCCCTCTGGGCTCCGGCCAGTGACCGCGCCCCTCCGGACAGTGACGGCGCCTCTCCCGCCAGTGACCGCGCCCCCTCCGGCTAGTGACGGCGTCCTTCCTACTAGTGACTGGCCTCTCCGGACCGTGACGGCGCCCCTCCGGCCAGTGACGGCGCCCCTCCGGCCAGTGACGGCGCCCCTCCGGCTAGTGACGGCGCCCCTCCGGCCAGTGACGGCGCCCCTCCAGATAGTGACGGCGCCCCTCCGACCAGTGACGGCGCCCCTCCGGTCAGTGACGGCGCCCCTACGACTAGTGACTGCCCCTCTCCGCCCGTGACGGCGCCCCTGGCCAGTGACGGCGTCCCTCCGGCTAGTGACGGGGGGGGGGGGGCCTCTCCTTCCGCATAGTGCGGAGAGAGGCCCCCCCTGCCAAAATTTTCGCCAATATTGATGGCGCCCCTGTCGATCGGGTGGCGCCCCTCAGGCCTCAAGGCAATGACCTGGTCCTTTGTGAATTTCTGCGCACGCCACTGACAGGCACTCCTGGGAATCGGACAATTAGCACTCCTAGAAGTAAATGGCGACTTAGGAACAGGATAGGCGCCACTAGAAGCAAATGCCGCCCCCATGGAGCAGGGCAGGCACCCTACCGGACAATAAGCAAATGCCACCCCACGGGGTAAAACAGGCGCCCTCTAAATTGGACAAATGCTCATTGTCCATAAGCAGCTAATGCCCCCCCCCCCCCCATTGGGAAGAACAGCCGCCCACTAAGTCGGACAATGGGCTTCCTTAGAAGCAAATGCCGCCCCCATGGAGCAGAACAGGCACCCTACCGGACAATAAGCAAATGCTGTCCCATGGTCTCATACACTGGCGGATCCAAGGGGGGGGGCATCAGGGACAAATGCCCCGCCCCACAGGAATCTGGGGGGGCATTCAATACAAGTATCTCCCCCCCCCCCCCCCGCGAAACCGGAAAATTTCACGCCGCCTCGCGGCATGACGCAAGTTTCGTAATTGCTTATACAAATTTGGAAAATGGGAAAATGAATTCCATTAAGTGTCTGGCAGAGGCTCTCTCTCCTTGGCGGTAATTGCTGGCCCCAGGGCCCAATCCCTTCATAAAATATTAACTTTCAAGCGGGCTACATGTTTAGCTAGCTAGTCTGCCGAGCTCCGAAAAAGGCGACGCGAACGCAAGGACGCGGACATCGGGACCCGGAAGCTGCTCCAGCGGTGCCCAACTTCCTGGACCGAAGAGCTAATAGTGGGGACCAGGCCAGGACCATCTCCTCAAGCCAACTCCCACCAGGCTCCTCCAGATCCACAGGGACCATTTATGCGCGGGAAAGGCGTTCTGCCTCTTGCTGCTTTTAAACCATTTGCACTGTTACCAGTTGTTTGTTACAGTTCGGTACATATGTATACAGTTAATATTATCACATGTACTATTGAGCGCTGACTGCCACCGGTCATCGTGATTTACTATCCGAGGCTAATGTAGGTATATGAAAAACTACCTTCATTTCAATATGTTTCATCATGCCGAGATGTGCAACCAGGAAAAGGGGTTCCTGAGGTTGGCTCCAATCACGGTCTGGTTCCAATATGAAGATTTCGTTTTCCACGACCTAAAATTAAAATTGTCACGCCGCTTCGCGGCGTCACATTAGTGGACATCGTCATAACGAAGCCATCGTCATCGTCTTCGGTTCGTCGTAACGCTGAATTTAATGAATAATATTGTTACCTTCTCTACGAGGCCCACCGCCTATATTTCTGGGTTTTATCAGGCTAACCCGTAAAAAATCGCGCTGCTTGGCGGCCTAAATAATAAGTACCTACTATGATATGAAAATCCACATTAAAAATGCTGCAAAAGCTTAAATACACGCAGACAAAAATGTGGGTGATTTTCTCCCATTTCAGCCGACCCCCACTAAAAAATTATCGGCGACGCCCCTGCGAGTTGGTATGAGATAAACATTATTATTACTTATGTGTATAATGTATATGCTACGGAATATTGCGTTTTTGTGGGGAGTTTTCTCCGAAAAAAGTGAATTTCTTAAGCTCGAATACCAAAATAAGGTGACCGGCCCAAATCCGCGGAGGAAGAAAATGGGGGTACTTTTTTGCCACAAAAAGATGCCCCCCCCCCCCCACGGAGAGAGGATATGAGACCACTGGATCCGCCAGTGGTCTCATATTGATTATGGGGATGGAGGCATTATTTTTCAGTACTACAGTAGATTACAGGTATGTACATACATACTCGTACATACAGTACATCTAAAAAATGACATTTGTGATATTGCGAGTTTTTTGGTCGATGGCGCCCCCCTTGAGCGATGGCGCCCCCAACGCCAATTTGTCCGTACCACTTTGATGGACGTGGTTGCGCCCCTGATCAGGTGCGCTGTTTTGTCTATCATTGAAAAAAGGGATACATAAAAACTTCAAATGCAATCACACGAGAGAAAAAAACTGCCGTTTTCATAAAGTTTTCTCCTAAGATCATTATTTTTCACGTTCAGTGCAGGAAACGCATACTTGTATTGAATGCCCCACCAAGATTCCTGTGAGGAGGGGCATTTGCCCCTGATTTCCCCCCCCCCCCCCTGGATCCGCCAGTGTTGTCAGCGAAAGGTGTTGTTGAGCGGGGGGGGGGGAGGGTAAATGATAAAAACAGCAAAATAACAAAGAAGTTAATGAAAAGAAATTATACAAAAAATCGATAACTTAAATTAACTGTTCTTTCCACTTGATGATATTCTCGAGAGAGAAAAAAATAACCGTGGAATTTGTGGAATTGACCACGATTTGTGAACAAATAAAACAAAACAAAAAATAAAATTAAAAGACACCAAAATCAAAGTTATGGCAATAAAGAGGCATTCATGTCTTTTCCATTCATGAATGGGATAGAGCAAAACTGAGGAATGCTCGCGATAAAGCACAACACCTCAGTTAAATAAGTGGATGGCGAACAGACAATTTTGCACTCGGGCCAGCCGACATCCACCCACCCCGTTGCCCGGCTTCACAAAATCAACCCTACCCTATTCCCCTGTCTGCCGAAGTCCCAGGCATGCGGAACTCCGCCCTGCCCCGCACACAGGCTTGTCCAAATCAGCCCCGTCTCCACCCATGAGGTCTGCCGAAATTCACCCTGCTCCTGTTCTCTCTAGCCTCCAAAATTAACCCAGCGGCACCTGACCTGAGGGTGACACCTTGTCTGACGGCGGCACCTGGCCAGAGGGCAGCACCTGGTCTAAGGGCGGCACCTCGTCTGAGGGCAGCACCTGGTCTAAGGGCGGCACCTGGTCTGAGAGCGGCACCTGGTCTGAGGACATCACCTGGTATGGTCTGAGGGCGGCCGGCGGCATCTAACCTGCGGGCGGCACCTCATTTGAGGACGGCACCTAGGCCACCCCAGGCCGCTCTCTTTAGCCGCCCCTGTAGAAGGAAGGGCGCCTGCCGGCATTCCAGGCGCTCTACTACGCGGGCCAGAGGCGCCCTGTTGGGCCTGAGGGCGGCACCTGGCCTGAGGGCGGCACCTGGTCGGATGGTGACATCTAGTCTGAGGGCGACAGCAGACACCTGGTCTGAGGGTGACATCTAGTCCGAAGGCGGTATCTGGTCTGATGGCGGCACTTGGCCTGAGGGTGGCACCTGGCCTGAGGGCGGTACCTGGGTTGAAGGCGGCACCTGGCCTGAAGGCAGCATCTAGTCTGAGGGCGGCACCTGGCCTGAGGGCGGCACCTGACCTGAGGGCGGCACCTGGTCTGAGGGTGGTAACTGGGCTGAGGGCGGCACCTGACCTTACCCCCCCCCCCTAAATACGCCCCTGGGGCTGGCCCCCGAACCCCTGGCTGCCCCCCCCCCCCCCCCCCAAAAAAAAAAAACTTCGCCCCACACACTAAGTTTTGTGGCGACGCCACTGCCTCCAAAGGTACCCTTCGATACACTTCCGAAGGCGCCCTCTGACATACCTTCGAAGGCACCCTCCGATACATTTACGAGGGCACCCTCCCACATATCTCTAAAGGCGCCCTCCGATGCACCTCTGAAGGCGCCATTCCACATAGCTCCAAAGGCGACCTCCGATACACCATTGAAAGCACCCTCCCACATGTCTCCAAGGGCGCCCTCCGATACACATCTGAATGAGCCCTCCCAGATGCCTCCAAAGGCGCCCTCCGATACACCTCTGAAGGCGCCCTCACACATACCTCTGAAGGCGCCCTCACACATACCTCTGAAGGCGCCCTCCGATACATCTCTGAGGTCGCCCTCCCAAATAGCCCCAGAGGCGCCCTCTGTGAGACCAGAGGCGCCCGGTCTCACATTCAGCGAAGGGCGCCTTTGTATGTATGGAGGAGGGCGCCCTCGGTCCTCGGATAATGTATCTGAGGGTGCATTTGGACTATGTGGGAGGGCGCCTTCAGAGGTGTATTGGTGGGCGCCTTTGGAGGTATGTGGAAGGGCGCCTTCAGAGGTGTATCGGAGGGCGATGTATTGGAGGACGCCTCCGAAAGTGTATTCGAGGGCGCCTTTGAAGGTATGTGTGAGGGCGCCATCGGAGATGTATCGGACGACGCCTTTGGAGCCTGTAGGTATGTGTGAGGGCGCCTGCAAAGTTCAAAGGTGCATCGGTGGGCGCATTTGGTGGTATGTAGGAGGGCGCCTTCAGATATGTATCGGAGGGCACCTTTGGAGGTATATGGGAGGGCGCCTTTGGAGGTATGTTTGAGGGCGACTTCAGAGGTGTATGTGTATCAAAGGGCGCCTTTGAAGGCATGTAGGAAAGCGTTTCCAGTGGTGTATTGGAGGTCGCCTTCGGAGCTATGTGGGAAGGCGCCTTCATATACGTATCGGAGCGGAGGGCGCCTCTGGAAGTATTTGGGAGGGCGCTTTGAAGGTATATGGAGGGCGCCTTTAGAGGTGTATCGGAGGGCGCCTTTAGAGGTATGTGGGAGGGCGCCTTCAGGGATGTATCAGAGCGCGCCTTACATTCAGTGGGACGCGCCTCATATTCAGCCGGAGCGCGCCTCACATTCAGCGAAGGGCGCCATCGGCGCCCTTCGCTGAATGTGAGACGCATTTCATGAACCGAAGGCGCCTTCGGTGCATGAGGGCGCCTTCGGTGCATGAGGGCGCCTTCGGTGCATGAGGGCGCCTTCGGTGCGTGAGGGCGCCTTCGGCGCCCAAGGGGGGAATGGTTCAGTGACCCCCCCTAAATGCACAATACGCACAGCCTCATGATTTGTCTGAAGCGCGGTTGCCACCAGTTCCCACCAGCTAAACCATGCTTCCCACGTCATTTGGTCAAAATAAGTATGCTAGCGCCTAGCGCTATCGTCGGACGTCGGACTAGTAGGGATATACAGGAAGTGCCACTCTGACGCTTTTGGCGACAGCATGGCTTCTATAGAAGCCACTGGTGCTAACCCGTCCGCTCCGCTGGACGATTAGCTGGCATCTCGGATGGAGGTATCCGCACCAATTCAGCACGTTAATTAACTGGACTGGAACTGGAACTGCATAGGACATAATTACCTATTACCCGTCAAGGGATCACCGCCCCACCAACTCCGGTGCGTCGGTGACTTATCTGGCATCTCCGGGTTGGAGTATCCGCACCAATTCAGCACGTGAATTAACTGGGACTTTAAAACTGAATAAACTGAGCGGTGCCGGAGAGACAGACAGATAGACAGACGCTTATCAAATAGTAATATAGATGCTGAAGCCAGAAAGGAAACAAAAACGCGGCGATAAGCTAGATGCTAGATGCTATTTGACCAGCTAGAGGCTATTTGGAATAGTACATATAGATATTTAAATCAACAGAAAGTGAGCAAACATCACATTTTGACGTATGAATGGGTCTCATATACGGACGGGTCCCGGGCTATACCAGTGGTTGGACCTGGCATGACTGGCTCCGCCTGCCGCCTACTAGTCTCTGACAAGGGGCCACTGCATCTGCACTGCATCGCCAGGGCGGCTGAGCGGATATTAGTGAGGCGTTGTGATCAGAGACTATGTGCCAGAGAGTGTATAAAAAACCTGGATGCAGTGTCCTAGGATTGCAAAATTTTGGGTGGAAAACGACAGCCTGTGGGTAATATTTTTCCACTCTTTTCCCCAGTTTTCCACTCCCTAAATAAATATGACTATTGGACAACTGTAACCCTGACACTGATATTAACCTGTGTATGAAAAAAAACAGGTTAGGAAGGTATTGTCATTTGTAACAGCTGATTCTGATGTGAGCTCTTTTTAGGCTGAATTTTCCACTCTTTTGGGTTATTTTTAGGCCCAATTTTCCAATCTGCACCTAGGCTGCAAAGAAGTTTTAGAACCCCGCTCCACAGTCCCATCAACGTCGCACCCAGTCGTCAGTCCCACTCAATACTGCATGCAGCCTCCACAGCGGCATTTGGTCAAGAGCACATACTTAACTGGGGAGGTGAATTACTGAACTATTACTGGTAAATGTCCAATTGCCAAATGTGGCATTACCAATGTCATGCTATTTGTGCTTCATTGTGTCAGTATCATCTACAAAACTGAAACCAGTAGCATGACAAGTTTAGTGTTAGGTTGTGTTTGGTGTTAGAGTTGTTTCCCTTTAATAATACCATGCCATGAATATCAATATGATATCATAGTATCATACGACACACCATGAATAGATACCAGCTTTTTGATGTTTGTAATTGCTGGTATATTGATATATCATTGAATAACTTGGACTTTTCACACTATCATACTTCAGAGCACAGACGACACTGATGCATTGTGTTTAGTGCATCTCTATTGTTTACATTCTGATAGCATGAAATTCTGATTTTATAGTGTGTCAGGGGTTACAAGTTGTAATGTAAGATTCAGAATATTCCAAATCATGTCCGATCCAAATATCGATCAAATGTGATAATGTTGACCGGAAAGTGTCCGATGAGTCCAAGAGTCCGAAAATAGTCAAATTTTAAAAACATCTCATACATAACAATTAGTGATGTTTTTACTTTATTCCATGTCCACAATTGCCATCACATCATCCTTCATTCAATTTCTCATTTAAATACATCAATCATTACAACACTTTGTTAGAAAACATCAGAGGGTCATCCAATTAACTGCCTGTAAGGTAGGCAAATCTGTGAATTGTGCCTAGACGGAAAATTGTCCAACATATTCCGATTTGGACTTCGGCTGACCGACCGAAGTCCAAATCGGAATCGGACGGACTATTTTCGGATGTCCAAAAATTTGGACTCCTATTTACATCACTAGTTACAACAGTCTAGTGTTTACTCTACAGTACCTACCTAAACCATTTTTGATGTTGTGCAATTTCAATATCAACTAAAGTACTGATGAGAGCCATGTGACCTTTGCTGTTGGAGGCCAGAGTGCCCTAAAACACCAATGTGAATCATCAACTAAATTACTGAAGCACATTGAAATATTAGAATTGCACTGCATGCACACATATTTGTCATTGCCAGCAGCGTTTCATACAAACATTACTTATCTGCTGCCAGTATTTCCACTTAGGACAATTGTCAATTGACAACTGGGGGCTGAAGCCCCAACTTCGACGAGGAAGTGGGTCAAATCCTGGGAAAAATCTTTATTTTTGTGGATTTTGATGGTACTTTAAGCAATTTTTCACAGCTCATCCCCCTCAACTTTTCTGGGAAGCTACCCCCTGCCCCAATCATTTTCATAAAACGACATTCCTGCCTCCCCCTTCCAAACTTTCCACCATTATTCCTACTGGCATGCTGTCATGCAGCCTGGCGCACCGGGCAGACACCCGTTATTACGTACGGTCGGCCATTATCTGCATGCATATGATCTAACTTACCACACCAAGGCAATTAATTTTAAAGTTAAGACAATAACAATGCGACCCACCTTTCTCTTCATAGCTGATTGTCCTTGTCTCGTATAGCAGAAGAACCGCCGCCACTGCGTCGAGCCAATACCGCCACGGAAAGAGCGGTGCCTTGTGTTGTCTTTCATGCAAATTTCCCAATTTAGGTAATTACAGTCATATATTTCCTAAAAATGACCAAAATGTATGTTTGTATATTTGAATTAGTGATTTAAAATAGTACGACATTTGAACAAATTTAAACTTTGAAAATAAATACGCAATTATTTCCATCATCACTATTTGTTTCACGCCAACTTAACACACCTCCCTGGAGGAATGTTGCGATTACACA
>JAXIVJ010002632.1:0-62500 GCA_036785665.1 Chirona hameri | reverse complement strand
ACATATTACAATGCACCCTTAAATTGGCCAGATGTGTTAAAATTTGAGTATAAATATGTTTGTGAAATTGACACTTAAAGAAGAATTTGACCAATAATATAAATGTGTTGTGTCTGAAAGCATATCAATCATCCTGAGCTGGAAAAACAGCAGAAATTATCATAGACATAAACAAAATGTGCTACAAGTCAGGATTATCACAACATTCAATTTTTGAGCCTGGCAAACATTATTTACACAATCTATACCTGGTCATGGTGTTGAAAAGTGGAGGCCCACATCAGTAAAGGTTATTTTAAAGAAAATAGGTTTATTCAACACCAAACAAACCAAGTTATACAAAAACAGCACAAATATTGAAATCATGGTTTGGTTTGGTTTGGTTTGTGGACCAAGTACCGTATCCTCCTGGGACCAAGGTACTAATTGGAACTCTCACCCTGTTCCGAGGGGTATGGGGAGCCGGGCAGACTTTTTCAGAGGCCCGCCGAGGGATTGAACCCCGGTCCCCGGCACAGAAGGCAAGTATCTTACCACTGCACAGAGTTGCTCCCCATATATTGAAAGCAATACAAGATAAATGCGTCATATTTTGGCATGACTGCGCCGTATTTGTCTCTTTTATTATTACTAAAATACTGCCTAGTTTTTCAACATAATGATGAAGGCATACTAAAATGCCGTTGCTGCCTAGTTTTCTTGCCCTGGACTATTGGCGTATCACCAGACATTTTAAGTTCGAGAGGAAGTCTTTCTGGCAGACGTTCGCGTCCTAAGAAACGACTGTTACTGGGAATAAATAAATCATATTTTGCAACCAAAAAAGGAAGTTTTAGTGTCGAGGCGAGCCTCCGATTTCATACCTGCCCCATTTTTCTGAACCTTAACCCTCGCCCTACGGGGGTGGGGGTCCTAAAACGACCTCCCCCAGGGACTCGTCTAACATGTTAAGTGGGGGGCCAACCCCCCACCCCCCCACCCCCCACTCACGAATCCAGCCCCCCCAGTCAAGCTGAAAATCGACCACTGGGGGGGGGGGGGGCTAGCGCCACCGTCCACAAAGCATGCCTGGAGCTTTTACTATCTTGAGCTATCGAAAACGAAACGTTCTCTTTCATGAAAGGAAGGAAAATAAAGATAGTTTAGTAGCCAAGCTGCTATGAATCATAGCAATCATATTCCAAGCTAGAACCTAATGTAAAATATCGGCAGACTGTCACCAACATTATGCCAAAGCTAACTCTGGTGGTCCCGTTTTCTAATTGGTTGCGTATTTTTCGGAGGTACGATGCGGAGTTTTATTACCATGGTAACCATTGTTTGTTTACTTGTCTGGACTGAGGAACGCGACGGTGGGAGCGGGAGCAGGGTGGGACTCCGGGAGCAAGATTACGGTGCGAGTGGACCGAGTTCCAAAGGCTAAAGGTTTGCGATGGACATCAGACATTTTTTTCGTAAGAAGGTAAATCAAATTGTGTTTATGCCCGGCTCAGAACTACGTCTGTGACTGGTTTATTGTTAGGCAGTTGACATTTTGTGTTTGTGGCTGGTACTGAACCTACGGTATGGTTTCGTCACTCGTGGACACGACTCACTATATTTTGAGAGACCTGTAATGTCCAGAACTTGCTTAGCTGCTTCAAAGGGGGATCCAGAAAGGCGGTTGTGGGGGGTAAATCTAAAGAAGTTTTACAAAATTATGATAACTCATCGGATTTTTCTCCCTTATGCATTGGTAGTTGAAATAAAACCAACTTTTCTGAATACAAGTTGCTTAGTTCTTCTTTTATGTCGGGAAATGTGTCAATTTTGTGCCGATTTCGGGTGTTCGGGGGGGGGGGGGGGGGCATGGCCCGTTTGCCTCCCCCCCTCTAGATCCGCCCTTGTACTGCTAGCTTATTTTGGTGGATTCAAGAGATAAGTACACCCAGTCTCTATGTCTGCGTAACGTATTTTGTGCCTTCTCGTCCTCCGCAGAATGTTAGCCAGAGACGTAGGAACGTCACGAAAAGTGAGGGGGCCAGTGAAACCTTGATCTCGTCTTAAGAGAAACCCAATACCCTTAGGCGGGATTTCTTTGCAGTTTTTGGCTCTTCTCGTCTTGGCGAATCTGTAGCGATGTTAAATTTTCTTCAGTAAACAAAAGGGAAAATTTGTAAGTTTTTTTTTAAGTGAGGCCATGGCCCCCAATCTGCAAAGTAGGGCGCTTCTCGACGAAATTCCGTCGGTGCGCATGAGCTTTATGCGCATGATGCAGATTTTTCATGCACATAATGCAACTCTCATGCGCACGCTACGTACGCACGCACTTCGACATGCGCAGCACTGGGACCGTGGGGTTAACTATTATGGCGTAAAAAAACACAATATAATAAGCCGCCTGCTAGGTGCGCCACATTTGTCACAAAAATGTCATAATTGGCTTCCATTTTTTTTTACTATCAAAGGAACACAAATAATTTTAATTTTGGGCAATTAAATGTACAGTAACCGTAACAAAGTATTCTTTTTTACAAAAAAAAACATTCTTGTGATATATTTTTCCCCATTTTCCGCAAATATATGCGTTTTTGACATGTCTTGAGTTGTACACTTGAGGTGCGCCTGAGTGTTTTTTTTTGTGCGCATGGGTCAAAGCCGAGTGCGCATTCATGCGCGCGTTTCGATCCCCCATGCGCAGTCCGTCGAGCCGGCTGTCACACTTTGCACTATGGCATGGCCCCCTGCCCGACCCCCCCCCCCCCCCCTGTTCCTACGCCTATGGTTTTTGCTGTGAGCGCAGGCCAATAATGGAGGCTAATGGGGACAATATTCACTGGCTGATCCAATGCGCTAATGCGCCGATGCGGGAGGGGGGGGGGGGGGGGGGGGTACAGATCGGTGGCCTTACAAAGCCTACCAAAAACCGGCAAAATCTGACGCATTTCTATATTGAGATGGAGCATGGGTCGTCTTCCTCTCAAATGCATCCTGGCCTTCCCGCTACTTTTTGCCACTGAATCCTGGGAACACTTTTCACTAATGCTTTCACTCATGTTTGTTTGCACAATGTTTGTACACATTATTTTACAGCATGTGTGCTGGGAAAGACCTTAAAGAATTTTTGTTTGATCCTGATGAAGCTGATCCTCATTTTCCCTTCCTATAGGGTGCTCCTGGCACCGGTTCAGAACCGGCTGCATCAGCTAGCAAGCGGCCACGTTCAGAGGACAAAGACTCCAGTCACGCCGGTGAGCTGCGGCTATTGGGGCTGAGGTTCGCGGGAATTTGGAGGCTGTTTACGATGCGCCTTTCCAGATAGATATTTTCGATAACCGTTTTGAGGGCTGCAAAACACTTCGCAGGTACGCATGTAAGGACACTTTTTGTCGTAGAGTTAGATACAGTAGTACCCGCGCAACAGTGCTATTTAGCAGAGCATGCAAATAAATTGAATACCGTAGTTGTAGAACACGAATCAAGCAAAATAATAATGGTCTCGGGACACTTTTAGGACAGTGTAACCGCTACGATGATAAAACGTCAGGAGACGGGACGAAACAATGTCAGATTTATAAATATATGCGATCGTTAAACGTCGGCAGACAGGTAGGAAGACAGGTGGACGAAGCCTATCACATCCTGGTATGTACCTGGGCATAGACCCAGAGTCAGTAAATACGAAACAGTGATGGTCAGCGTTTAAGCGGCGGGCCACCGGCGATATGACGACAAACTCCTGATACGCGCTTCTTTGATGTCAAGGTAGTCTGTGGCGCCACCAGTCACCACAATTCACTGGTGGCGCCACCTGTGGTAATGGCCATAGTCATGTGAGGCCGCGGAGCGTTCAAAGTACTTATTGGTTCTCAAATAGGGGTAATTGCCTCAATTCGGGTAATGGCGGGCGGGGATAATGACGATTAATCAGTTTTGAGAGAAATTCTGACTGAGCAGTTGAGTGGCGGACAATGCTTATGATTATATGCCAGATTCTGTTTCTCTCGTTTAATGCTTTATTTGTAGAATGTTGTAGTGTACCTCTGCAAATAATTCAACTTCCAGTCTTCTCAATCTGATATATGGAATAATAAGTCATTCTGGTCATCCAACAAGGAAGCCACTAGCTTTGCATCGGCACCAATAAGCACAACCGACACCGGGGCAAAGAGCGCGATACGCAATACACTTATACTTATATGTCTGGCCATAGATGGCACTAGAAGCAAACGCCTGAAGGTATGCTGTACCGCACTGCTTGAAGCCTAGGTCTGCGGAGCGGCCCAGTCATTCAGATCACCAAAAGAGGCAACCGTGCTCTTGGTGCTGGAAACCACTGGTTTAAGGACTAGAGATGAAATGGTTCTCTGTATATTTTGCATGCTATGTATTGCTATGTATTTGTATATTGTGCTATGTAATATACCATTTCTCAATCTACACAAAATATTGTCATCATCTTGCATTTAAATCTCTGAAATTGGTCACCAACCATTATCCTCTCTCCGTGGCATCGGTCCACTTCCCACAGGTCCTTCGACTTCCGCCTTGCCGACTCCTCCTGATGAAAGCTCTTCCCTCTCACCTCCTGCTGAGACTTCAGCTTCCTCATCAAGCTCATCGGAGTGGTACAAGGGCCACAAACTGGACAACGCGTGGCTGCTGCAAAACAACCCCTGCCTTACAGAGACAAAGGCGAGAATGAACAACAAACTTCGGTCCTTCATGACCTGCCAGACCTGCAAGAAGCATGAGACGGCGGCTGTGAAGATGGCATCGAACGGCAAAGTGTACATGGCCGACCGGGTCAGAATCGGTGACAAACAGCGACTGCAGCGAGTGGTCGACCACCTGCTGGGACAGCCTCACGCTGCGGCCGTAGAGGAGGAGCGTATACAGAGAGTGTGGTTGGAGAGCCCCACTGACCACCCGTGGCACAACATCACCAAGAAGGCAAACTCTCATGTTATCGGTCTGCTGACACAGCTGGCGGTGGATGTATACAACGACAGCCTGTTCGAGACGCTGACGGCATGGTCGCGGCCCGCCCGGTCTCTCGCCAGCATGCATGCCCAGCGCGTTCTGTCACTGGAGACTGACAACCAGCCGTTTACTCCCCTGACGCCTCCAGCTGCTTCTCTTCAGTACAGGTCGCCAGACGCCTACAAGGAGATGCTCGACATCATCAGCGCCATGGAACGGGATCGGCTGGGAGAGCGGCTACAGAAATGCCTTCTGTACTCGATCCAAGTAGACGGATCTGTGGACCGCACGCAACGTGACAACAAGTTCATAACGGCACGCACGCTGAGCAGCGACGGTGCGTTGCAGAACATGTTCCTGGCGATGGTGGAGCCTGATGAGGATGGAGCTTGCGGCCTTCTAGAGGCGGTTACCGTCGCCCTGGCCAGCTGTCGAGCCCCAACCGAGAAGCTTATCGGCCTGACGACCGACGGCGAGACGGCCAACACTGGCCGGAAAGCGGGGCTATGGTCCAAACTTCGTCAGCACCTGGAACGCGACATAATGACCATGTGGTGCGTCTGTCACCGCTCAGACTTGGCCATGGAGTCGGTCGAAGACGCAGTGGACGAGGTGCGGCAATGGAAGGCAGATATGACCGGCCTCTTGACGTACTTTCGTACTTCAAAGAGGCACACCAAGGCTCTGCGAGACTGTGGTGAAGTCCTGGCATTCCCACCATTCTTCGAAGTGCGCTTTGCAGAGCATCTCCATCAGTGCTGCCGTGCCATTCTCACCAACCTCGAAGCGTGTCGGAGCGTGTGGCAGGCTGTCGCCGCATCAGGCACTGACAAGAAAGGCGCGGCTCGAGCCACTGGCATGCTGAAGAAGTGGCAGGCCGGTGGTCAGACTCTCCGGCTCACAGCTCTGTTGCACGACATCAGCGGCGTCATGTCTCGCTTGCAGAAAACTCTGCAGAAGAGCGAGCTGACTCTGCCGGACGTCATACAGGCCAGAGACTCGGCGCTCCTGCAGCTCCAGCTGATGAATGACGGTCCCCTTCCCGGAGGAAAAGAAGAGGAGCAGGCAGCAGCAAGTGCTGACGACTGCTCAGGACCAAGCAGCCGCCGGCAGATTGTGAACGCCAACGTTCCCTCTTTCAGGAGCTACTCGGCTGTCCGGAACGACACGGTCCAGAGTATCATCAACTTCTTGGGCGAGCGGCTGGAGATCGAGCAGGAGGAGCTGGTCAACATCATGTTGAAGCTGGTAAGCGCAGCTTCAGTGCGGGACTTCCTGCGAGCAGGCACGGAGCTGACACGGGGAATTTTCGGACAGGCTGGTGTGGAGGACCTCGTAACGTCCACCTGTGACCAGTGGTCTGCTATGTGTTCTGCCCGAGACGGAGCAGCCACCGTGGGAGGAAAGCTGCGACTAATGTTTTCCGCTGCGTCAGGTACATGTAAGAAGCTCCTTGGCGGTTTCATGGCACTAACCCCGCACAGCATGGGCACGGAGCGCGCGGTTTCGCACTTCAACGCAATCAGGTCCCACCACCGGCTCAGGATGGCAAATAGCACGGTGAACGCCCGTCTACTCCTGGCTCTCAACGGCGTCGGCACCGCGGCGTTCGACCCGAGGCCGGCCGTGGCACGGTTCCTGAGTGTCAAGGACAGGCGTGAGTGCGCTCCAACTCTCACCGTTTACACCGAGCGGGTCTTTGTGGCCAAGTTTTTCCGCAGTAGTGGCAATGTTTAGTACGGTTCGTGTTTACAGGCCATAAGATTGTGTGCAAGACACTTCACAAGCACATATCTGAGAATGTGCAATGTGCCATTGTGCAGGCACAACCAATATGATCATTGTGAGCGAATGTCACAGCAGCGTGAGCCAACGGATCGGTATTGAGCGCTATGAACACTTGCTATGCCTCGCTTTGCGACGGATCTTTTTTAACGTATCTTTTTCATGTGTATATTACAGCTGTATTGTTGCATTACCCTCGCCAGTTGCATAATGATTGATGAGGCTCTTCTTGACGCTTGATGCAGTGAAGCCAAACCAAATAAAGAGATCTCGAATCTGGGCAGACCGACGTACATATATATGCCTGACTTTCTGCGATCTGCACTAAATATGTTGTACGTCGCACGCCATATTGTCAGCCCATACATCGGGTTATATGCGGTACAGCATAACTTCAGGCGTCTTCTACTAGTGCCATCTAGACGGATGGGATATAATAAGACATATACATCTGTACTTACCGTAAATGTACGGTTTCAACATTTAATGACACGTGAGCTCTAGCACAAACTGGACATCATTTAATATCCACATATTTTTGTAAGTTCACTGCAATAATTCGACGATACTAGAACAAAAACTGGGATATAGGTATAACGTGAGTGGTGTGTTATCACCAAACGAATCACCCATAGTTTAATTAGGAGTTTACAAAACATGTGTGCATTAATATTCACTCCAGCGGCCAGCCCCCCCCCCCCCCCCCCAGTCAAATTCCCTTAGACGAGTCCCTGACCTCCCCTGAGATTTTTCCTGCATAACTTTTTAGACATACTGTAAATTTCAAGAAGATGCGCCATCTTCTTGAAATTTACAGTAGCTAAGTATACAACAATTATACGTATGGTGTAAACATGTCATTGAAATTGGTTGATAAATTAGGGAAATAATGAAATTAGGGAAATAATGATGACGTCATATTGGTGGAAAAACGATAAATGTTTGAAAAATAATAGAAAACAGAGTTTTAAAGTAAATTGCAAACACATATAAATGAAGATATAAAATGTTCTTTTCTTTAAAATGGCAATCTCGGATTTTCACAATTTTGAGTTGTTGACCTTCAAAATGAACAAAAACTGATTTTTTTTAAAATCACCACAAAATCAAAATTTTGAAAGGTGTTAAAAAACGGAATATATGTGAGAGAACTGAGTATGGACAATACTCAAAGCAAATTTCAAATAAATATCTCTATTTTTGATTGAGTGATGGCTCCCTAAGTGTAAGAAATTCATGACGTCATTTTTTAATTACTTTGTATACTTTTTTGACGAGATACGAATAAATAATTACCTTTTTGTATTTCTGAGACAAAACTGGTCCAGGAACATGCCTTTTTATTTACATTTATCAATTTCTCATTTTGAGGTTTTCTGACAGCAAAATCGCTGTTCTGGACGTGGTCGATCGAGGTCATTCACTTGACCTGAAAGGTCACTCGTTGACTCGAAACCTAAAAATTGCATACCGTTAGATTCCAAACATGACAGGCAACATGTTAGTTCTTACCGCGTTGCTCTATGTTGCTTGGTTTGGAAGTTAACAGGGGGGGGGGGGGTCATTTTAGGACCCCCGTAGGGCGAAGGTGAAAAAAACTCCCGTAGGGCGAGGGTTAAATATGTATATGTATCGATGTCAAGAGGTCAAGAGATTCCAGGTTCCGGGAGCACGTTGCCCCGTTTGCCCCCCCCCCCCCCCCCCCCCATCCTTGGCGACACCTATGCACCACTAACAAATGTAACGCAGAACAAGTCGGCATAACCAGATTTGTATGTTCTTTTAGAGACGCCTCTTACAGGGACAAGGGGTTAAGACCCCCTTTGGGGTAAGGTTTTTTGTTGAAACCGTTTATTTTGTTACGCAAGGGAAATTTGATGGAGTAAAAGGTACCCAAAGACGAGAAAAGCACAAATCCGCAAACAAATATTGCATAAGAGGGATTCTCTCAAAGATAACAAGTTTGGCACTAAAAATGAGGTATAAGGTGGGCAAAGAAAACGGATACGCTTCGTCCCACTGTTTTTCGTTCTTCGTCATCGCTGAAAAACCTTGCAGATGTGCAAACCATAGGCGCAAGAACGGGGGTGGGACAGGGGGAGGGCGGTGGAAGAGGGGGCGCCGGGCGGGGTGAGCAGCTGCCCTCCACTCAAGAAATTTGAGAGCAAATATATGGTTTTGCCCAATATCCCCCCCCCCCCCACCCTAAAAATATATGTTTAAAACAAAATATATATACAAATTGAAAAACAATATACCCATAAATTAATCAAAATCGAAAACAAAATAATGACAAATAGTGGACATATTTGGAATCAGCACCCCAAAAATGTCAAAAAATCATTTTGTGTTCAATGGAGTCTACTTCAACTGCAAATTTACCGAAGCTGGGAACAAAGCAAGCAAATGCCTCTTATAGCAGCATGATGTATCTAAAAAATGAGAGAGAAAAATATGTAAATAAAATGGGGGGGTTACCTGCTACTGCATCCCCAACCAAAAACACAAAGTTCCGCCCCTGGACGTATTTGAATTGGAGGTACTGGCGGCCGATGTCTGCGGCCGGACATCGTCCGTCATACTGTGGGCGGACAATATTTGTGGCTTGGTAAATGTACAGTATACCTACATACAGATAATCAGATATAGTAGGTGCATAGTGCGGGCGGCCGATGCTTAACTGAGATATTTTCCGATGACACGCTTTACCTTGACATATGAATTGATTTCTCCACTCCGAGGGATCCCACCCACCCATCGACCTGATATTCCGTGTTGTCGGACACATATGAGGGCGTTCACCCAATGTCGGCCTCCCTTCACCCAGACATGCATGTACAGCGGAGTTTGGTCGATCACCTTATTACCGAACAGGCAGTAGAAACGAGACAGCGAATAACATGGTGGGAGGGAGGTTTGTTTTACCCCCAGAGAGACAATACTGTTGACAAACATATCACAGAACATTTAGGCGATTGTGGCGTTCTGTGTGACCTCCAGCATTGTCCCCAAACATTGGCTTATATCCACAAAAAGTGTAATTTGGGGAATAACTGTGTCCTAGGCACAACAATGAGTTCAAAATGGCTTAGTTTTATATTAAGAATGGCAAGAAAACAATGTATATTTGCTGAAACGAGCGAAGCTTACCAGAGACATGCAACTAGCATCAAGTCGTTTCGTCGTTCCATAAAAGTTTCTACCCCGGGAAACATACAGGCTGGCGCGTAAGTTGCAGTTTAGCCGCTGAGAGGGCCCTCGATCAATGTGAGAGGGCCCTTGCCAGATATGAGAGGGTCCTAGGGCCGTCTGAGAGGGCCCTCGGTCGGCCTGGGAGGACCCCTACCAGGCCTGGGGGCTCCTTAGGCTGATTTCAGGGCCCTCAAGTCGATCTGAGAGGGTCCTCGGTCTGTATGAGCAGGCCCTTGCCAGATCTGAGAGGGCCCTAGACTGGTCTGAGAGGGCAGTCGGTCGGTGTGAGAGGGCCCTCGATCGGTGTGAGAGGGCACTTCAGGGAGGACACCTGTCTGAGAGGGTCCTAGGCAGTGATGGCCTACCCTACGCTACGCTACGGAATTACGCTACGCTATGCATGGTTTTTAGGCCAAAGCTACGCTACCGAATTACGCTAAGTTACATTTTGCTACTTTACCGATTACGCTATTTTTCGTTAAACATAGCTTAAAATATATCGTACTACGATACAAAAGATACCAGGCAAATCAACAGTATGTAACGGTGATTTCTTCGTTCATCCACATTTCTAGCTTTCCTATCACCCAGCCGTCATGCATTTCTTTCGTGACACACATTTACGAAGACATTCGTAACACAGTCACAAAGCATCATCATTAGTGAAATATGTGGTGTAAAGGTCATAGTTAATCTATATCCAGACACCTTTTATTGATTGTTGCTGGTGTATGGTACCTAACCCGACATTGATTGGCGAAGATATTCTTCTAACGATCATTGGAAATAGCAATAGATCAGATACCAATTCAGCTATCAAACTCCCGAGTTTAACCCGCATTAACTTGTTCGCCCCTGTCGCTCAGACGGTAGAGTGCTGAGCTTTAGACGGTAGAGTGCTGAGCTTTAGACGGTAGAGTGCTGAGCTTTAGACGGTAGAGTGCTGAGCTTTAGACGGGAGAGTGCTGAGCTTTAGACGGTAGAGTGCTGAGCTTTAGACGGTAGAGTGCTGAGCTTTAGACGGGAGAGTGCTGAGCTTTAGACGGTAGAGTGCTGAGCTTTAGACGGTAGAGTGCTGACCTTTAGACGGTAGACCTCACTCAGTGTGGCAGGCCGGGCACTAGGGGATCCAGGGGGGCTGGGCAACCAGGCCATGCCCCCCCCCCCACAGCCTGAAGGGGAGGGTGGGGGGGAGGAACATGTCTTTTGCCCCCCCCCCCACAAAAAAACGCTAACAGTTTATTGTAAAAGTGACTTTGCAGAAATTCAAATCCAGCTATCCACAGTGAAAAACTGATTTGTTTTTAAAAACATGGCTCTCACAATCAAATCTGGGCTTGAAAAAGCTCAACTGGACGAGAAAATAGCGGCCAACAAGCTGTCAGTCGGAACTGAAGCTCGAACAAACGTTTGTTTTACATGTAGGAAGAACACTTCATATGGTATCAATTTGGAATCCAATCTACACTCTATTTCGGCGCAAATGGTTGTTAAAAATGACGCGTTGCTTTTGTGGAAATAACTGTTCGGGACGCGTGACAGTAGTGTGTACAAAATTCACGTGTGATTCTCACGAAAGTCCCAATGCAGTTGCTGACACTAGGCCCAATTTTTTTTGACGAGTCCATATTTTGATCCAGCCCAATATAAATGGTATTGGGGAACATGACTGATTTACAAACGGCAATTATGAAGCACTGGATAACAGTGATTGGATGAATTGCACATGAATCTGTGCATTGTGCTTGTGGCAATACAGTTTCAGCCACCTAGATGTTCAATAATTATCTTGGAAATTGATGCAATATTGCTTTATAAGTGCATCAATTTTGTGATCCTTTGGCTCACCTGAATAAATTAATTTTACTCAAATTAAAATCACTAGCCGTTTTCACGAAGGATTATTGCGCTGAAAAGTTTCTGAAAAATTCTGAAAGATTTGAAAAACTACACAACATTTACATACGATTTTTGGCTAGAAATGTCCCTCATAATTTTGTAATATGTTGGTAGGAATAAAATATGTTGACAAAATTGCGGTTTGGTGGTAATAAGATAGAATCTTCCTGAAAGTTTCGGGAAGATTCAGGAATTTTCAGGAAGATTATATCAATACTTATCTTGCTTATTACCACCAAACCGCAATTTGGTCAACATATTTTATTCCTACCAACATATTACACAATTATGAGGGACATTTCTGGCCAAAAATCGCATGTAAAAGTTGTATAGTTTTTCAAAACTTTCAGAATCTTTCAGAAACTTTTCAGCGCAATGATTCTTCGTGAAAACGGCTATTGTATCGAAATATTGATTTGGCAATAGTATGGGTGAATAATTGCGTTAAAGTACTTTTTCATAATAATTTAATGTAATTATATTCCAAAATTAGTTGTATTTACTTACAAAATATGAACTTAAAAATTGTAAAAGGTTATGCTAAGAAAATGACAAACATATTTGATGTAATTTGTCGCCACGTGATGGTGCCTCAATCTTTCCCGAAGAAACAAAAAAAACGTACGTAAACAGTTTGTGTTGTGACCGAGGTGGATGGAGAAAGCAGTTGTGCATCGGTGTGATTGTTTTTGGAGACTGACCATTGTTCATGGGACTAGGTGTTTTTAGTGAAATGTTGTCAATAATTGTGTCCATTTTTGTTATCCTTAAATACAGTGCCTATGACAAGCTCCGCCCACTTTGCATAAAAAATTGACGCGTCAATAAATTGATTGTTTGGACCTAGTATCAGCAACTGAATGGAAATTGTCCCATCAAAATAAAACAAACTATAGGTAGGTACTTAGGTGAGATAGGTACTTCAAGCTCAAACCTTATCAGAAGTATTTGCCCCCTCCCGGATTTTCACAATAACCTGAAAACTATGATAGATATGACACTTTCAATACCTTATGCTGCATCAAGTGTAAGTCTTCTCACTAACTTTCAATGAAATTGATGGACTTTTTTTTGGGAGATAATGACGTTTTAATGACGTCATGTCATGCCATTTTTGATGGAAAAACGATAAATGTTTTGGAAAATCGTAAAAAATAGAGTTTTAATGCAAATTGCAAATAAAACTTCAAAAGAAAGTAATTTGCATTTGCTTGAGAATGGATATCTCGGATTTCGGAAATTGTGGGTTTTTTAATCCCAAAAATGAAAATGAATTTGTGTGAATTTGAAAAGTGAATTTCCTAAGCTCGAATACCAAAATAAAGTGACCGGCCCAGATCCGCGGAGAAAAAAATGGGAGTACCTTTTTGCCAAAGTTGCCCCCCCCCCCCCCCCAACCGACGGCTTAATCCGCCAGTGAGGCCTGGTTCAAGTCACTTCGGTACTCGCTATTTGTCCCTGCCTAGGATGACCTGCGGCTGGTGGCAGCCATGGATTTGTGTGGGGGGAGGGGCAAACCGATGGCAAGGGCTCCATTTGAGAAAGCGACTTCCCGGCTATTTTCGTGGGGCCTCGTCACAAATCGTCACACAGACTGCCTTCCTATAAGGGGCTTTCTCGGAATATTTTGTGGTTCTAGAAGCCTCCTTTGAAGCCTCCTTTGAAGCCCATGAACAGCTTTCCCGGTTATTGGCGTAGGGGCCTATGTGGAGTCTATATCGGTTGTCTTCTTAGGGGCATTTTAGGAGCTTGTCTCAGCTGTCTTTTCGCGGCCTTCTTGGCATGCTTGTGTCGACAATCTCTTTAGGGGATATTTAGAGCTTGTGTGAGTTGTTTTTAGGGTCTTCTTGGTGCTTGTGTCGGCAATCTCTTTAGGGAATATTTAGGGCTTGTGTGGGTTGTTTTTAGGGTCTTCTTGGATTTGGCCTCAATTGTCTTTTAAGAACCTCCTTGGAACTTGTCACGCTTATCTTTTTAAGTGCCTCCTGGAACATCTACCCGTTGTTATTTCAAGGAGCGACTCGACACTCATTCCTGTTGTCTATGTATTTAGGAACTGCTTAGTAGTTATGTATATTTGCGAGGGCCTCCCTTTGTTTGTATGGGGTCTCCTTAAGTCCGGGTGCACAATATTTGCCGCCCACTGCCTCTCTTCCGCTGTGGCTCCGCCCCCTGATGTTTTGCTACGAAATACCTTGCGTAGCAGTTACGTTATTTTAATATTTGTCGGTAGTACGCTACGAAATACTTCAATTACGCTACGGAACGATTTCTTGAGCTACGTGTTACCAAAAACCATACCGTAGCGTAACGTAGGCCATCACTGGTCCTAGGTAGGTCTGAGAGAGTCCTAGGCAGGTCTAAGAGGGCCCGGCTCTTGTCAGCCGTCAGGTCTGAGGGCCCTAGGCCTGTCTGAGTGGGCCCTCGGCCGGTATAAGAAAGCCCTTGACCCGTACCGCTCATAGCATGCCCCAAAAATGTTTGGCGTTTTTTAGCGACCCCCAATTTGTTTGGCGACAGCCAGCACTCTAAAAATATGTTATACCCTTTGGGTGTAATGATGGAGTCGCCTATAATGAGAACCCATTTACACCACTGTTACCATGTTGCAACACCCTTCGCTGCCGTAATATCCTGTAATAACACGGACTAACCACCTGGATACACCCATTTTACACCAACCTTACACCACATGGCTTTTTCGTACACCCGCGCTACACCCCCTATACACCCTTCATTAAGCCCTTCATACCATCCACTCAGCGGTGTCGATTTTTCAAAATAATTGGGGGGGAGGCCGAACACAATGGCGGATCCAGCCTCTCTCTCCGTGGGGGCATCTTTTTGTGGCTAAAAGGTACCCCCATTTTTTTCCTCTGCGGATTTGGGTCGGTCACCTTATTTTAGTATTCGAGATTAAGAAATTCACTTTTCAAATTCACAAAAATTGATTTTGTGGACTTTTTTCCGAAAAAAACAGTTTTTTGGGGAGAGGGGGAGGGTAAAAACACAAACTTTCGCGAATCCGAGATAGTTATTTTGAAGAAGATGCCATTTCTTTTCTTTGAGCGTTTTTTTTGCAATTTGCTTCAAAACTCTATTTTCTACGTTTATTCAAACATTTATCATTTTTCCACCAAAAATGGCATGACATGACGTCAACGTTATTATCGATACTGCATCAATTTCATTGGAAGTGTCACCGGGGCTGCTTGAATTGCATCAGGTGCGCTGATTTGTCTATCATTGAAAGCAAGAATGCATACAAACTTCAAATTCAATCACTCGAGAAAAAACTTCCGTTTTTTATTCAGTTTTCTCCTAAGATCATTGTTTTTCACTTGCAGTGCAGGGAACGCGCAGGGGCATACTTGTATTGAATGCCCCTCCCAGATTCCTGTGTGGGGGAGGCCGGAGGGAATTTGCCCCTGATCCCCCCCCCCCCCCCCCCACTGGATCCCCCAGAACCAGCAATTACCACCAAGGAGAGCCTCTGCCAGACACTTAATGGAATTCATTTTCCCGTTCTCCAAATTTGTATAAGCAATTGCGAAAGTTGTGTCATGCTGCGAAGCGGCGCGAAATTTTCCGGTTTTGGACTGTGATAGCTGGATTTTTACTGCTGCAAATATTTTTTTTTTAACGATTTTACGATAAGTTGGGAACGCGCGCGGGGGGGGGGCATACTTGTATTGAATGCCACCCCCCCCCCCCAGATTCCTGTGGGGTGGGGGGCATTTACCCCTGATGCCCCCCCCCCTCCCCCTGGATCCGCCAGTGGCCAAACAGGGACGGCTCCAAGGGGAGTCTATCAGCGCCATGGCTTTACCGAAACCACCAAAATCGGCTGAAAATTCACACATTTTAAAGAAATTCTAGGCAACTTGTACAAAGGACAGTATTTGTAATCAATTAATAATGCAAAAACAGACGAAATCTCATGAGTTTTGGAATTCTGTCGGAGAAACAAATTCAATTTCTGTTTGTTCTGTTTCAAATTCTGTTATTCAAATTATGTTTGTCGGATAAACCAACGTTTTGGGCCGGTCTGCATCCGCCAGATCAGAAGGCCCGAGTCCTTACTTGGAACCCTTACTTTATAGTAAAACGGCAATGTTAACCTGCCATTGACTGGGGGGATGGGAGGGGGAATATCTCCCCCTGACGAATTTTCGCAATAGCTCAAAAACCAATAGAGATATCAACGTGAAACTCTGGGTATCTTCTCCTACACCAATTTTAGGTCTTCTGTGCATAAATGAAGCGATTTTGTCGAGAGAGAAAAAATCGAGATATAACGAATTTAGTGGCGTCACTACACTCGAGTTTGGCGAATACAAAAATCAGATAAACTTTAAGAGATCATACAAAGTCTATATTTTGAGCAAAATGCAATACAAAATCGTCAGAAAATAGCAAATGGCAAGGGCTACAAAACAGATTCTCAGATTTGTGAAAACTTTGGTTTCTGACTTCTAAAAAAACATTTAAAAGAAATAAATTAAAAAACTATTTCTTCGGAAAATTGCCCTAAAAATCACACATTGCAAATATGTTTGAAAAAATCCCGGATTTCGCATCTTTATACATAAAGAGGTGATTTAAAACAAACTTTTCTTAGTAAAAGCTGCGTAGACTTTCTTTTGAAATAGGAAACGTGTCAATGTGTTGCCCATTTCAGGCGGTTTGGGAGGCTTAGCCGCTTTGCCCCCTCTTGGATACGCCAGCGACCAAAAACATTGGGGGGCCGAGCGGGTACCATTGGGGGGGGGGGGTACCATTGGGGGCCGAACTCAACATTGGGGGGGCCGAGGGCCACCCAAAAAGTATATAAATCGACACCTATGCATCCACTTACACCTTATATACACCCTTTCTACACCTCCATACATCCTTGTTACACCCATCGTACCATCCACCGACACCTAATACACCCTTTCTACACCGCCCATTTCCGTTCCTTGTGTTGCAAACAGAAACAGAGAAAGAACGTTTTTCCTGTGTATTTATCAACCAACACCGACAGGGAGCCACGTATACGTGTCATACCGCCATCCAGCGGCGCCAGGGTCCTCCTCACCGTGTCAACCTGCGGCGGTGGCAGAAGCTCAGGTTTCACTGTACTAGTGATGTCATTTTCCCAAAAAAAAATCTGACCGATACCAAACCGATACCGAATGGGAGGCATTTTGGTTGACCAAGTACCGACCGATTTAGGTTACAACCAAAAATGTCCAAAATTTAACCTATTTGCAAATTTAAACTTATATTGATACACACTGGCAAAAATAGCTTTGTGTAACATCATAATTCATAAAACACACATGTACAGTTTCCAAAAAGGCAGTGTAATCGTGAAAAAAGGACCGAAATACATTTACAAAGCAAAGTAGTGGATGCCGCAAGCAAGATCAAAAGCAGTAGCACATTGAAAACAGGTTGGAAAAATGTGACCTCAATCATTTCATATTAATTTGCAGCATAATACATATTACATAAATACAAGGGCAGCGCCACCTTCCGGAAGTTGGGGGGGGGGGGACGAAGGCACTTTAAAACCGATTCTTTCCATGCAACATCCATAGGCGTAATGTGAAATCCGAAAATGTTTTTGGGGACGCGTCCCCCCGTCCCCCCGCCTCAGCCGCCCATGCATAAATACATACATAGGAAGAAATACATTTTATCTGGCAAAATTTGGAGGAGCGTATGACTTCCCTAACTTCCCCTAACTGTCCTTGACATTGGTCAGGATTCAGGAATGATTTAACATATGATATATTGACTGCAAGTGCATAATGACACCCACTACCTAACAAAACTGCATGTCAACTTTTTACACAATTATAAATACTAAATATTGTACAATCACTACAATAGAGTCGGTGTTACTGTCTCAACCTCAAGTAAGTCTTACCATCATATCCTGTGTGGATATGAGAGTTATCCGCAGTTATCTATCTGCATCAAAAAGTAGCTAGTATTTATAGAAAATGGTCCACGGCACAAAATGCAAGCATCTTACCACTGCGCCGAGTTGCTTCCCCTTAAATTTAACACAAAATGGGCATTGCGCAATTAAATGTAGCATACGCGCAGGAAAAGTAAACGACTTTACAATGCGGTACTGCCAAATTTATCCCAGTGAAGCCATATCCTTCAAAAAACGAAAGAGGTAAAAAAAATGTTATTGAACCTTTATATTGTTTGTTTTGAATATATCCTGCTGTATAAACAAAATAAAAATATGAAAAAAATCAGGAGTGTTTCTATTTTATACATCAGCATTGAAATTTAGTAGATCTTAATCTTAGGAAGAAATATAAGAAATACAATAACGATGCACGAATTATATTCGTGGCGCAGGCATTTAGTCAGATGATACCCAGGTGACATATGCTGTTGATACCCAGGTTCTCGTTTCCGGCAAAACAGATTCCCTCCCCCAGCTCATTGCCACCATGTAACAGACTTTTAACTCTTTGGATATCTGGTTCCACTCCTACGGTTTGAAGGTTAACACCGGCAAAACCGAGCTAATCGTCTTCGGCTCTCGCCAAAATTGTCGGGGACTATCCCCGATTTCCATTCGGTTTCGCGAGGACACGATCCGTGAGAGTCCCACGGTGAGGAACCTGGGCGTGCAGTTCGACAGGCACCTCACCTGGGACTGCCACGTGTCTGCCCTCGTCAAAAAATGTAACGGTATCCTTATCGGGCTGTCCCACGTGCGTCATCAGATTCCCCGCGACCTCTTACCCATCCTTGTCAACGCCTTGGTCATCTCCCACTGTCGTTACTGCCTGGCCGTTTTTGGCGACGGTTCGGAGAGGAACATGCAACGCCTAGAGAAGGTCCTGAACTTCGGACTGCGTGTGATCTCCGGCCGCCGCAAATTCGACCACATATCGGACGTCCGGGGTGCACTGGGTTGGCCCACCGCCCAGCAACCGTATGAACAGCATTCACTGAATCTACTTCACAACATTTGCATTACCGAGGAACCCCTGACCCTCTCCTCTCAGCTCAAGGTTAACTCTACTCTCCGTTCTCGGTCTACACGTCAGGACGCTGATCTGGCGCTCCCGCGCGCGAGGACAGAGGCCGGGAAGAGGCGCCTCCTTTTTAGCGTTGTACAGCAGTACAACAGGCCAGAGGTCCGTGCGCCGCCAGAGGTCCGTCTTTTGCCACTGCGAGCTTTTAAACGTGCAGTACATGACCGTTTAGTAGTATGATGTGAGTTCGTTCGAATGTGTATATCTCAGCAAAGTGACAGACTTATGCTTGTGTGTGCGATATGCTTGTTGTGTATGCTGTGTGTTGTGTGTGCGTACGTGTGCATGTGTGTTTGTGAGTGTGGGGATTTGTCTCTGATTGATTTGCTCTGATCTTATTGTGTGCAATGGGATGAGTGTCGTTTTTACCATGTCTTCACTTACTAATCATGACACGACACTCGGAATAGCCAGTGTAACATTGGAGAATGTTTAATTGTCAAATACAAATACAGGGTTGTTATAGAGTTCAGTGGTCAGGGTAATAGAACAACGGGTAGAACAATAAGGAATGTAACGCCCAAATGAATTAGACAAGATATAATTTGTATCGTAATTGTTTTGTCTATTTTAAATGAAAGGTATTGTTTGCTATCAATAACTTTTCCATAGATTATATCTTTATTTATTGAATTAAACTCCAGTAATTATACGAAGTAGTAGTCGAAGTAGTGTATATTGCAGTGCATGTAGTAGCATTTGGAAGCGGTCATATTAAATTATACTACGAAGTAGTAGTCAAAGTAGTGTATATTTCAGTACATGTAGTAGCATTTGGAAGCGGTCAGCGGTCGTTCCGAATTTGTGTTAACCCCCAAGCCCATTTAATCCATTTACGCCCGGCATCTCGAAAAATGGTAAATAGAAACGTTGTAGCTAAGGCTTGCAGCTATTTGTTCCAGAAGTTGGATTTAAAATGTGTACCATAGGTTACGAGCCAGCCTCGTCTGAAAATCATCGATTTAACATGGGAACCCTATGGTGTAGTAGGTTTGTAACGCCCAAACGCCCGAGTGCTGCCAGCTGTACTGGTGGGGTCTGGCATTTAGTCAACCTATTTTTGGTTCAACACGTGCTTGGCGCTATGGCCATTAGTGTTATTAAGTTACCTTGACCATAGTGATACAGGGCAACAGGCTGAATCCTTAAGTTCTTTTTTAATTCTCCTTAGTCACTTCGAATAATTTCCCTTGTCTTTTCAGTGAGGTGTCCAGTAAGGCTACCTAATACTATTGTCTATTATGTTATGCATCATTCTTTGAAATAGGCATATGAAGTGGTTCTACCCTCACTTGTGAAATAGCACAAGGAATAGGGATCATTTATTTCTTGAGTCACATTATGAATGTGCATTGTGCGTTGCATTGCATTATTGTGCTTGGTTAGTGCCAGTGGTTTGGTTACTAGTTTGTGCTTGCTTCTTAACCCACGACTTACTGGGGGGTGTTATTTCCCCCCTCTCGTTATTTTGTCATAACTCCTAAACCAACACTGTTATCGTCACCAAACTTGCAGTACCTTCTCTCACATCAATTCTACATATGTTGGCAAAAGGAAAAATATGAGGTTATGATAGGTCAACCGGGAATGACGTCAGAGTGACGTCATGTTCTTCGGTTTATGTTGCAAAATAATGGTTTGCGGAAAACGCTGTCAAAGGTACGATGTTTGAGATAAACTCAATTGTCTTAAATAAAATTACTGGCAATAGACCGGGCTATCAAACTGATATCTCGGATTTTTAGAGTTTTGTTTTATTCAAAATTTTGAGAAATGCAAATACATTTTTTTTAAACAAAATTTTCAAGAAAAAAATCAAAATTATCCAAAAAACGGAATAAATGTGATCGAAACGTGTGTGGTGAATATGTGTACCAAATTTGAAGTCGATATCTTCAAAAATGACTGACTTATGACCTTCAAATGACAAAAATCGACCACCTCTCACAGCATTACTATGCATAAAAAACGCATTTCCGTTTTTGCTTTTTACTTCTATTTACATGAAACAAACAATGTCCTAAGGTCATTTTTCGCGTTCTAGACGAAAAACAAACCCATAAACATGTGTTACAACGCCTAATGACCGTAATCTGCAGTTTGACCTCGGATGACCTTTACCTGACCGAAGGTCATAAACAGCTTAGAAAGGTACTTAGAAGTGTCAGACACACGAATCATACCGATTTATCGATAGCTTATGCGTTTAATATCGCAATTTTGCGCGACAATTCCATCCATTGAGACCTTTTGATACGATCAAACATTTTGTACTTGACCTGGCCTGTGACGTCATCGGTGACCATGAGGTCAACAATATTATGTTTCCCTCGATAAATTGTCCAGGGATATCGAATTCCGTTTACATTTTTACATTCGGTCTAGTAGTTCCGGAGATCAGAGGGGGAGGGGCAAAAAATAGCTCCCCCCCCCCAGAAATTCACGTTATGAAATATACCCCAGTAACTCGCGGGTTAAGATGGTGTATTGATACAACTATGGCCGTAAGTGATACAGGCTGCCTCCTAGTTTTTTTAAAATAAAATTCCCTTAGTCATTTTTAATAATTGCCCTTGTCTTTTCAGTAACACCTCATTCTTTGAAATATATGAAGTGGTTCTACCCTCACTTTTGAAATATCACAAGCGTCATTTATTTCTTGAAAGTCATGCATGTGCATTGATGGGCATTGGACGCCATGTTGTCGGAGCGCGTTGTCGGAGCGCCCTTAAACACCAATCATCATCAATGTGCATTGTGCACTGTGTGTTGCATTATTGTACTTGGTTAGTGGTTACTGGTTACTGGTTTGTGTATGCCGTATCCTGCGGCATATGCTATTAAGATGGTATAACTATGCAATACTTATTTTTCAGGACCTCACTTCCTCTTGTGAGTAATATCTTCAATCTTGATATAATAATAATGTGTTCTTTTTAGTATTTACATTAATTGATTGAATTTGGAGCAAACTCGCTGGATATCATGTGTGAAGGTGTGACAAAAAGTGAATTTAAGATTAGGCTGACCGACAAGTGTCCAAAAATGTATGAGCCTGACCGACCGATTACCAAATCGGTCACAACATTGTGTCGGTTACCAAAATGTTGGTAAAAATGTTGGAAACAAAATGGCGTCCATGGTCGGACAGATTAATACTTCGCTGATATACTGTTCTGCGTTGCAGAAAAGGGCGCTTGGGATGCCGATAAAAAGGAGGAAACATGTGGAGAAAAGTTTGCTACTTCTAAATTTGTATCTAAGAGTAAATTTTAAAACACCAGTTAAAATAAACAGTGTTGACTTGTAACTTGTGGTGTTAAGTTGTGAGTTTTACCAATTTGAATGCGGGGATGTGTGCATGTGTGGGTGCACGCGTGAGTGCGTGATTGTGGGTGACGTGTAACCTTAACTTGTATCGTACTTTGTAAATAACCGTTCACTTAAGGACGCACTAACCTCTCAAGTTTCTGTCTGTGAATAAGCTTGTTTTAACAAATGAGATCGTTCAATGTAAGACTCCGTTATATTGTGTAATGTAGCTTCCTAGTGGCTTAATACCGACCACTTAGCATGAGCCCATTTGCCGGCGTCTCACCGGATAAATACGTTGGTTTTGTGCTGTTTTGATGATGATGCGTGTCCTGAGCTGTATTTTTTTTTCAGGAACACTTTTGTATTGAGTGCATCATCGCTTGTGATCCCGCCTGCCAGATGTATGAAGTGAAGTGGCAGGGATTTAAGTAAGTTCGATGTGTGATATATAGCACATAAATATGCATACGTATGCAGTATACCCCTACCCCAGTTTTTGTTTCACTGTCACTGATCCCGGCCGCCACATTATCACACCGAACATATAACCCAACAAATGCAGAATAATTTCCAACTTTGTATTACCGTTTACGTGTTGGAGGAACTTTGCAGAGCACCTTCTTACGAAACATATTTTGTTATTGAATTTCCTTACCTAACCTAACTTAACCACGCCAATGGCACTGAGTAGCATAGTTATGTTTAGACCAAGAGTAACAGAGCTCACATGTCTGCCTATTTCCATGTCCCTTGATGACGCTGGTAGTAAATGCCTGAAGTTGTGTTGAACCACAAGGCTTAACAAGAATACAAATCCCGATCCCTTGATTTAATCCCTTACATGTGACTGCATTGACTCGTAGTTCCCTGGTGTCCGTTGCCATTTGTCTTCCAGTCCCTAACCATTGTGTTTCTTGTGTTCCTTTGACAGCTAGGTCACGTGGGAGCCCAGATCCCATATAAACCCTGGCCTTATTGAGGCCTTCCACCAAGGTGAGATTGATTGGGCTATCGTTGTTGCTGTTTTTATTGTGTATCTCTCGACTCCTGACTTACCCCTGAGAAAAGAGGTGTTTTTTTGGTCCTTCCATACTTCTTCTTTTCCTCAACCATAATGATGCCGTTTAAAATTGGGATCAAGAAAGCACGGCGTAATCAGTAGCTCAACATTACAAAGTTTGTAGTTGTTTTTCTTCTCGAACTGCACTTCACTTAGTTTCAAAATCGAATTGTGTGATATTTCGCAATCAGCATGCCTAAATAACGTTACGTACATATTGATTAGAGGGATATCTGATCCATGTGCACTGGCGGATCCAGAACGGCGGTTTCGGGTGGCATGGGGGTGGGTAAATCCCAAAAAGTTTCACAAAATGCAGAAAAACTCATCGAATTTCGCTTGCTATGCATTGCTAGCCGGTTTGAAATAAACTTCCCTTAGTAAACGCTCATTAGATATCCTTCTACATTATACAAATGTGTCAATTTGCGCTGATTCCAGGTGGTATGCCCCCCCCCATATCGCCTGAAATCAGCGTGTTTCAGGGGCTTTGCCCCTGCCGCCCCCACCCTTGGATCCGCTAGTGTCCATGTGAAGATAACTGATTCTTATCTGTCTCTTACAGCTGCTGGATTCTGGGCTCCTGCACAGAAGGGAGCAACTTCAGATGATACGAGTTCGCGCCACAGCATTTGTCAAGGTATGGGAAGATACTGGGATCATCTCGGGAGGAAAGATCGTATGCCCTGTGGTGCAGATTAACCTATACCTTCTGGGGCCGCCGTTGAGGTGAGGGTGAGTTTTTTTTAAACACCGAACCGGTTGTGAGCTGGACGTTCACCCGCAAGTTACTGAGGTATATTCCATAACGCGACTTACTGGTGGTGGGGGGGGGGGCTATTTTTTGCCCCCCCCCCCTTCAGATCTCCGGAACTACTGAACCGATTGTAAAAATTAAAACGGCATTCGATAGCCCTGGACCATTTATTTTGAGTAAACCTAATATTGTTGACCTCGGGGTCACCGATGACGTCACATGTCAGGTCAAGTACAAAATGTTTGACCATGTCAAAAGGTCTCGATGGATGGAATTGTCGCGCAAAATTGCGATACTAAACGCATAATCAGTCGATAAATCGGTATGATTCGTGTGTCTGACACTTCTAAGTACTATTATAAGCTGTTTATGACCTTGGGTCAGGTCAAGGTCATCCGAGGTCACAAGGTAAAACTGCAGATTACGGTCATTAGGCGTTGTAACACATGTTTATGGGTTTGTTTTTCGTCTAGAACGCGAAAAAATGACCTTAGAACATTGCTTGTTTCATATAAATAGAAGTAAAAAGCAAAAACGGAAATACATTTTTTATGCATAGTAATGCTGTGAGAGGTGGTCGATTTTTGTAATTTAAAGGTCATAAGTCAGTCATTTTGTTTAATCATCTTCAAATTTGGTGCACATATTTACCGAACACGTCTCGATCCCATATATTCCGGTTTTGGGATAACTCTGTTTTTTTGTGCAAATATTGTAAAAACAAAACAAAAATTTTATTTGGATTTCTCAAAATTTTGAAGAAGAAAAAACTTTTTAAAAAAATCCGAGATGGCAGTTTGATAGCCCGCTCTATGGTCATTCATTTTATTTAAAACAATTGAATTTATCTCAAACATTGTACCTTTAACGGCGTTTTCCGCAAACCATTATTTTTCAACAAAATCGAAGAACATGACGTCACTCTGACGTCATTGCCGGTTGATCTATCATAACCTCATCGTTTTTCTTTTTGCCAACATGTGAAGAATTAATGTGAGAGAAGGTACTAAAATATTGGCGACGATACTGGTGTTGGTTTAGGAGTTATTGCAAAATAACGGGAGGGGGGGCAACAAATAGCCCCCCCCCCCCCCAGTAAGTCGCGGGTTAACTGGCCGACAGTGTAAGCAGTTGATCCTGGAATTCGAGACCAACCCGCAATTTTTAGATGTGATACCTGACATGAAATCAACACTTAATGGGTTAAGAACCATTGTTTAGAAATTGTCATAACCAGAGAAGCAAAACTACCCTGCACAGTGCACATTGCTCCTCGAATGCTGAATAACTTCATCCGCGACAATCCGGTGCTGGACGACATCATTGGACCGTCATGTGGTGAGGCGTTTGGATGGCCCCACTCGAATTCGGATTCGTCAAATCGAAACTATTTCCGTCATCTTTGGGCTCAATTCAACATTAATTCAATATTGAGGTACCCAAAGGTCATTAAATGTCAGATCACACTTAAATGTCAGACTTGGAGCTTTTCTCAAGAAATCCTAGATAGCTCGGAAACTACATATCGCACAAGCAAAAACACAAGTTAAAAGTTGGAAAATTAAATCTATCGTTTCTTCACATTTTAGTTCAGTTCAATAGTTAAGGCTGAAAGAGTCATAATAGGCCAAAAGGCCATTTTGGGCGAAACAGTTTCTGGTTCATATCTTATGTAATCAAGATTCAAGATGTTGCACTGATTCTAACTACATCGCATTTGTGTCGTTGGGGCGCTTCGAATGATATCTATATTGAATTTGTCGAAATAAAATCAAAAATATGACCTCAGATCAAGGTCAGCTAAGGTCATATGGCAGTCCAGGTGGGTCACAATGCACATATTCGGCAATGACCTGGCGATATAATGTACAAATATGATATATAGTAGGTATGGGTCTCGCATTCGCTTTCACCTAGAGCTGACTGACGTGACTGATTGATTGAACTGAGAATGAGAGACGAGCTGCGGTAACACAATATACTTGCTGACTAATCTGATGTTCTGACTGATCACTGATCAACGCTGATATGTTCTGACCGATCACTCCTGGACGTTCGCAGAAGAGGAAGAGATACGAACACCACCGCTGGGTGTCCATCGCCAACGGCCTCTGACAGCAACGCCCAAACCGAGTACGTATGTTGGGATATATTTTAGTGGCGCCTAATGAGTAAATGTCCAGCATGCTGGGCATATTTTTTAACAATCCGGATGCATAATGAAGATATTGCTGATATTCTTGTAAACTATACTTGCTATTTCTAAGCATTTTTTTTGTATTTGACCAGGTATTTGCGAATGTGAAATCCACATGCCAATCGCGTCGAGTTTGAGTGAATGTTGGATATATTGTAGGTTCACTCTCATGCTCTCATCATCGTGGGTTCTGTTTATCACTGAGCCAATTAATAATTGACGATTACGGTGTAGATTGACGATTGGGGCTTAGGTGGTAGTTCAGCAATCTTATGCTCGATGACCAAAACAAAGAGTATTTACCTGCAAATCCTACGGCTTCCAATTATACAGTATACCAATATGCCACAGAAGCTATAACAAGGTGATATAAATACGTTCCTTCTGTTATATGGCGATTTCAAACGTTGTTCGTCGAGAGGGTGTAACGAATATGCCCGATGGTATCGACGAAATTTAGAATTTTCTTTGAGTGTGAAGACTGGTCAGTCAGTACATTGCCTTTATTCCTTTTCCCAGGGCCTGCGGCGGCGAAAGTTTTGCCGATGTGCCGGGAGGGAGATGATGCAGATGCTAGCAGGTGAGTGTGTTTGTAGTTTGTAAATCGGTCAATCAATTTCGTTCTTGATATGTTCCGCCGTGAATGCAGGCTCAGTATCCTGTGCGCATACAGCAGCCTGTTGTCCAATGTATAAACTAGCTGTCCATTGAGGCTGCCATTTTGGCGTGATTTGAGCCCCATTGCGCAGACTGAACCGCCTGCCCCGCAGAATGCGTGACCGGCGGTTCAATCCTCCTCCTCATCTCTCATTTCATCAGATCACCCCATCAGACGAACCTTCTCACCCGTCATCTGTAACCTGAAAGCTCTTGGTGTTTTTTTTTTGTGTGTGTGCAAAATGTATGAAAAACAAGGCAAAATAACAATAAGTATGAATAACAATAACATAATTATGAATAAATACGATAGGCAGAATTATGAATAACAATAAGTAGCTTATAAATAAAGTATACAGTCAAAAATAAGGATGTTGCTTTGAAATTTGATTTTCGAGGCTCCACCAATAGGGTGATTTGTTGCACTAAGAGAAGATATTCGCCGTTAATGTTTTTGCCAGACGATAGATAAGATAATGAAGATAGTGTTTTTATATTGTTCGTGATGCATCTACTCTAAATAAGATGTAATATTTAATTATATTTTCAACATTTTCATCATTTGCAATATTATGTCGTGAAGTTTCGCGAAAGCCAGCTCAGATTTTCTCGCTTGAATTTACACGTCAAAAGTAAAAATCACGCGATTTTCACAAAAACTTCTGCAAGAAGAAATCCTTCGATGCAAACATCGTACCGGAAAGCACAAAAAAAATCATGGTTCAAAGCTGATCAAGATCAAGATCGCTGACGATGACGCTGTAAGAGGCAAGAGCAATCCCGAAATACAAATAGCAATTTGTAATCACATTGCGCCACATTCCGAAGCCGGAAATGAACAACCAATGAAGAACGACGAACGAAGCGAAATACCACTTGCACCTCCATCGAGTTTGTATTGTTTTACGTACCTTATATTGTTGTACAGTACTTTTTACTCCCACTTTATATCCTTTCCCCTCCCTAATGCAGCTCGCTGTGCGCGGCGCCTAAATGGCTGACGCGCCGCACTGCGCCATCCTTTTCCTACATCACCTGACCATCTCATATAACATCTCGACGGGCACGGAATAGCCACTAGTGCATCGTTGTATAACATCATGCAATGTACGAAAGAGTGGATGTGTCGGCATGTATAAATAAATAAATAAATTATATCAAGTAGCCTCCTCAAACCAGCACTGTATATTCCAGAGCTGCCATTCTCGATTTTGAAGATGACAATCTTAGTCGTAACTAAAATAGTGTTGGATTTACTTTTTTGCATTTCTTTACAGCATATTTTATGCACTTGAGAATACCTTCATTGTTAATGCAATATATCCATTTGCAATACAATGCAATGTAGTGCAATACGATACAATGCAATACAATAGTGTTGATAGCAAAACTTCCTGGACACTATTAGGTTAATCACTACAATATAAATTTGACGTTTTCTCTCCGTTCCTCTTCCATCTGCTGGTTAGATCGTAACTACATGCAGTTCTTTCGGCAAATTCGTGGACATCAGCGAAACCATGTACATTTCGTGTCCATGGTTTTATTTCATGCCCCAGGTTAAATATCGAGTACACTTATCATCAGCAACATCAAACGTAATTGCGTAGACTTGACGCGAACGGCCTCAAATGTCCACGTTTTAACTCGGTTGTGAGCCGACGTGAAAAATAGTTTAAAAATTCACCACCAGGTTTGTATCCGTATAGTTCGTTGCCTATGTTGGTTATTCATCGCCAGTGCGGGGAGATTGCAACTCCCTAGTCATTTTGTGCGATTAACTGTAGATATTTTCATCCCATTGCAACGAAACTTTCAGTGTCATACTTTTCAACAATTTGCCACCCTTTCTGAAGTTTTTAAGTGTACTCCTTGGCCCTTGCATCACCCGTGATCTATCACCTGCTTCTCAAGGTCATGTCAAGCGCATTTTGCGTCCCACAGCATATTGACGCTTGTAACTTAACACGCGCCCTGGAGGGCCTCTGATAATTACACGCCTTGGAGGGGGGGGGGGCGGATTTCGCCCCCCACCCTATGATCTCAAAAACCACGCAAGGTAGCGACAATCGGAAAACGACGTTAGATATCTCGAGACAAGCTCTTTCGAAAGTATTTATTTCATTTTTTTATCAGGTCAATATTGAGATCATCAGAGGTCATCAAGGGTCAGATTTTCAAGTTTTAGGACTTCGCTCCAGAAATCCCCAGTTATCACAGGAACTATGATAGTTAGGAACAAACAGGAAAAAGTAATGGAAAGCTCTTGAAAAATGCAATCGGCATAGGTGTCCTCGGATTTGAACTCAGGTCAATAGTTTAGGTTCCAGAGGTCATCAAATGTCAAAAAGGTGACTTTTTTGTAAAACTGTTTATCGCAAATAACTTTTTACCTAATAAAGATAAAGGAATGCGTTTGACGCCATCGTGTTTTTCTCGTCAAGGCACTTTGAATCTTATTCATGTTGACCAGATTCGACTGAGAAATGTGACCTCAGGTCAAGGTCAAGTGGTGACCCAGGTAGCTCCTGTTGCATATTGGGAGACGTGTCTCGACGAGACAAACACATTGGTACCATTTTCACTTCTCTATTCTTCATATGTCAATAGTTATTGACAAAACAGTGTTGGCGGTCACGAAATTGACCTGGCCTTGTCACATATATATAAAACATACACATATATATATATATATATATATATATATATATATATATATATATATATATATATATATATATATATATATATATATATATATATATATATATATATATATATATATATATATATATATATATATATATATATATATATATATATATATATATATATATATATATATATATATATATATATATATATATATATATATATATATATATATATATATATATATATATATATATATATATATATATATATATATATATATATATATATATATATATATATATATATATATATATATATATATATATATATATATATATATATATATATATATATATATATATATATATATATATATATATATATATATATATATATATATATATATATATATATATATATATATATATATATATATATATATATATATATATATATATATATATATATATATATATATATATATATATATATATATATATAAATCAATGACAATGTGGCAATGTGAACGTGCAGTGCAGGCGACTGGTGTTAAAATCTGCTTATCAGGGGAGGAGGTTGCGGGCGATTACGCGAGTGCCAGTCTACCAGATCCCCCAGCCCTCACCAATCCCCATGATGACCCCATGGATGCAAAATAAAGCCCTTCATGGAATGGGAATCCCGTATGGAAATGGGAACTGGGTGGAAATTGGTGGGAATGGGACATTTTTTTTAGGGGGGATGTAACGGGTTTGGTACGGGTTTGGGACAGGCCATATAATTTGTTAGTACCACAAAAAGTGAAATATGCTGAAACGGGTGGGAATGGGAGCCCCATCAATTATGAATTCGGATTGGGACGGGTTTGAGTCTGTCTGCATTGAATTGACCTGGTCTTCGATATACAAAATCCGAGATAGACAAATTGTCGGTATCTTTGACCTTATAAAATACTGCATATTTTAAACCGATCGGCCTAAAACTGTGGCTGTGGTACTACTGCAAACGTTTTGGAGGTGGGGTCATCACGTGACCTGGTCTGGTGACCTGACCTGAGATGACCTGAAGTCAAGAGTTTTACATAATGTGTGTAGTTAGGTGCCGAACAGGTATGCAAAAAACGGCGGCGCTGTGCAGCGCTGTTTTTGCGCTATCCTTGACAAACCGGAGGGGGGATGGATTTCGCCCCCCCCCCCCTCCAGGGCGCGTGTTAAACACATAACGGGAATGTTTCACCTTTCTGAAAGTTGTCAAATATACGTTGGTTGTAGTAGAAAATATAAAATAAGTGCTGCTGAAAATGATGGGGATATATTTTTTTTTCAATCGAAAAGTTACTTAACTTTATACAAATTAAGTTTTTAGATTTGGGCGAATGACGTCATTATTGAGCTATAGACCGCCGCTGATTGGCTGACAAAGTGGGATTGGCTGGAAAAGTGCCTGTCAGCCAATCAGCGGCTGCACCAGCCTGGAGTCATTTTGCAAATGGTAAATTAAATTGCTTAAAAACGGTTAAGTTTCGGGAAAAATGACCTAGAGTAATTTCGACATTTCAATAACGTCCCAAGGTAATGGCTATCTCAATTTAGAACTAATACAAAGGTGAAACATTCCCTGTAACAGTTTTGTTGGACAGGAGCATATAAACAGGTGTCAATTGGTGATATTTAGGTTGCCGATGAGATCGTGACGTTACAGATGTCAACCGAGGTGGACTGGTCACCTTTTCTGACCTGCAGTGTCTTTAAGGGCATTTTGAGACACTATTTACGAATTGCACAATGATTTTGCACAACAATATTTTCTAATGAGGCCATGGTCTCTTACATATTAGCCGAGGTCATTGACCTCAGATGACCTTTTTACCAAAGTTGGGGACCTACAATTGTTATAAATGCATTCTAATAACGAGAATAAATGCGCTGAAGTTTAATATGTAATATACCACGAGAGAGTATAAATATGCAGTTAATCGATTGATCGATCAGTTAATCGATATGCAGTTAAACGAGGTCGATTAACGCATCTTTATACTCGCGAGTTCTGTAATTATTTTATCCCGCACCGCCATGCTATATAAAAAACCATACGACTTCTCAGCCGTGGTTTATCAGATCGATAATCACCAATGTTGATTTAATTCCCATTTAACTCAAGATCGGTTAAAAAATGCTTCAACACGTTACTTAATTAAAAACAGATATCGGCGAGGGATAAATCGTCATTCTAATTTGATTATGAGTCATTTATCTTGTACATACACAATTTATCTGATATCAAGGTCATTTGGTTACCTCAAAGGTCATCAAATGGCCCAGAATATTAAAATCGGATATCGACGATTTTCTCGAATAATAAGCAACATGCTCAGTTTTTTGTTTAGCTCTAGCTCAATTAGGGGCGAAACGAGCCAGGACCTGCACGGTATGTACGTAGACTGCACTGGCGAGGGTGTAAGTACCGTAACGGAGCTTTATCTTTTCAGCTATGCTCCGTCTAACTCTAGTGGGAGCGACCCATCATGGCACCCGTCATCAGGTGGAGTACCTTCTAGAGAAGAAGAATATCCGGAACCCACAACGTCTCAGGGCACTAACAGGTGCGTGGAGCTTTAACTCGCGCCCGCTTGGCCTCTGTGGGCTACACATCCTGCTGGGGTAGGAGGCGTTTCGGCCCCCTGCCATCTCCAACAATACTGGGCCGATTTAACAAAATCAAAGGCGTTCGATGGCCCTGTACAAAATTTTGAAGAAAGCAAAACAAAAATTCCAATTTCACCGATGACGTCACAGGCTGGGCAGGCTGGGCCATTTCCTTTGATCGCGAAATACAATTGGTCACATATGTCCCACTCGAGTCCCATAAATCGCTGAAATGTCACTGTAATAGCATTTACACTTTGAAATCGCTTTGATTGATTTATCTTTTTTTCATTTTCAGTCGTGTCGAAGGGTGGCTGAATTTGCACCATATGCCGTCTGGTAGTGGTGCAGGAATAGCGATTCCTCCTTCAGTTGCCACCCAAGAAGGGTAAGTGTTACCTGATGATGCTGCAGATCTTGGACATAAAGTTTCCTAGTTTCCTGCGCCCTGCTGGGGTCTCCAGCCGAACGCGCTCTAGTTTCCGATGATATGCTAAGCGAATGATGAAGGCGATAGTTGGGGTATTCCCGCAAAACTAACCATACCATTGATTTGGGTGATTTTGGTAGTGGTTCTCAGCGTCAAGGATATTGTTATCCGTTTTGACCATCAGAGACCGATTTAACCAAAACAACTAATACGTCAGTTGAGTAATTCGTAATACTTTTAGGAAACGTGTAGGTTCTACGATCATATGATAGGCATGACTTCATACAGAGAATACTCCAGAAAGTATTAACAAATAATATCATCTATAGCCCGTTTATTTGCAAAAGGTGCCCGGTCAAAAGTGTCCTCCGCAAGGAATCTCAGGGATCTCCAATGCAAGTGAATGGAGTTTGACTTCGCAGTCGATTAATTAACGTTTGCATTGCCCACACGTGACTATTTTGAAAGTACACTTTTGTCAGTGTCCCTTTTAAAATAAACAAACTTTAACAGTAATACCAGAAAAACGCCTTTGTGGGCGAGGACCGAGCGGGAGCGGTGAGGCAAAGACGTTTTACTGACCAGTTAAATTGTGCATAATCTCCTTTATCGAATCCGCCAAAAGGGAGTACGTCCTGAGCGCTGCATGCTTGATTGTAAAAATGAATGCTTAGATAAATAAAGGCATTTTTTATCTATAATTATTTTGTTCATTTCGACGTTTGCGTGTGCCACGCGCTGTGGTTTGCACCATATGCCCTATCAGAACGCATATCACCCTATCAGAACGCACCATACCAAACACAAAATTGATGTGATGGACCTATCCAATGGTGAAAATACGATCTCAATCGGAGCAGTGGTTGCAAAGTTATTAGCCTCCGAAAAGCGTCTGTACGGCCGTGTCAGGCCGGTTCGGGCCGGTTCGAGCCGGGTCAAATGTAAATTTGTCTAGTAAGTTGACGAGAAACCTCACGGGCGCTTCGCGCCCGCTCGTTAATCATATCCCATACTTAGAGTATTTGTTTTTATAAATGTAGTCTGAATGTTTTGATGGGATGGGTTTCCGAGATCAGACCTGCGCTAAGCAAGACTTGTTGCGCAGGCCCTGACTCCACCACCCGATCGGGCAATTCTGATCACCGGAAGAATTTAGAGACGAAAGTTTAACGTCCCCTAACGACTGAGGACCCGGCTCGCTGGTTTCACCTGAACTTGAACGCAGCCGCTGCCACCGACCGCAAGTCATTCCCACCAGGAGCCAAATAGCGTGCGCCGAAGTGGCTCGAACTCACCTTGCCGGGGCGAGTTAAGCTCAGCGCTCTTCCGACTGAGCTGCACGGCCGGACATTCTAACCTTCGGCGCCTATGTACAAATTGACAGTTGATAGTCCTACGGAACGATTTAGACGAGGTAGTGTATTACTGATATCAATAGTTTTCGACTATCGTCCTTGTGTGTTTGATGGTGCACAACGTTTCGGCCAGTTGCCTCACCAGGTCGTCTTCAGGTGTTGGTTGGTCCTAAGAAGGACCTGAAGTGTTATGGTCGGTATCCTTGTATTTGTTTAATATTCTTAAGTTTCCGCCTCGTTTCTTTTTTAGATTCGAACCAGGGTTGCTTGCTTAGAAGTCATGCTGACCATTGCACTATTGAGGATGACTTCTCTGTAAACACTAGTGGTGTCAATCGGTTACCAAATTGTTGGTAACTGAAAAATGTTGACCGATTTGGTAATCGGTCGGTCAGGCCTGGGCCACGATAGATCGACCCAAAATCAAAATTAACACCATCATTACGAGCAAGCGCGAAGCGCTCGCTCGTCTTTCCGTGGTATATGGGAAAAATCTGATTATGAGCGGCCCGGCCCGACCCGACCCGACCCGACCCGACCCGACCCGACCCGACCTGTGGCGACGCTGTTAAGAAGCTCATATATCTGCAACCACACGTCCGATTGGCAAGCGGACTTCTTTGCTGAGCAGCCCCATCCAACCTACCCTGTTTGAGACCGGTGCTGACTCATGTGGGTGACTACCACTGCGCGTGGCGCGTGCCGCGTGAGGGGGTGTTGAAAAGTGTTTTCTCGCAAAAACTCTGCAACGGCTGAGCCGATTGTGTGCAAATTTGGTGTGTGGTTAGGGATCCATCAGCCACCACTTTCCCATAAGTCAGGGGTGGGGTGCCTCTACACGTGCGCACGTGCACACTCCTATTATATATCTCAGGAATGGCTGAGTCGATTGTGGTTAATTTTGGTGTGTGGTTAGGGACCCCTGAACAGCCACCTTCCCAGAAGTCAGGGATGGGGTGCTTCTGCACGTGCGCACATGCACACCCCTATTCTATATCTCAGGAATGGCTGAGCCGATTGTGTTCGAATTTGGTGTGGTTAGGGTCCCATCAGCCTCCGCCTTCCCACAAGTCAGGGATAGGGTGCCTCAGCACGTGCGCACGTGCATACCCCTATTCCATATCTCAGGAACGGCTGATCCGATTTTGTTCAAATTTGGTGTGCAGTTAGGGGCCTCTCAGCCGCCACTTTTCCACAAGTCATGGGTGGGGTGCCTCTGCACGTGCGCACGTGCGCACCCTTTGTGTATCTCAGAAACTGTTTGCCCGATGGAGTTGAAATTCGTCATACATGTCATTCGCGCTCGCTCGTTCATCGCCAACTACGGCGCCTTACTGGTATTTTATTTCTCTCTGTAATTTGGTTTAGGAGGTTATCATAGGCGGGGTATCCAGCTGTGTCAACGAAAAAAAAATCCGAGTATCGGTTTTCAAGATATAACCTCGGGCACTTTTCGGAGGTCACTCATCAGACCTACATTTGGCGGCTCGTAGTTCACAAACCATCATAGTTACGACATAAAACCTATATATTGAAGAAACTTGCATTGAACCGCGGGACATTTTTGCAATCTCTGATTTTTTTTTGACACGTGACCGCTTGACCTATTTTTTGTGTGTGACCAGGTTAATTCCTCAATTGGAAGTCGAATTTCCGTTTGAGAACGATTCAAGCCTGGTCAATGTTCTTTCAGATAAACAAATACCAAAATTGGCTTTCGGCCTCAAAATAAGATTTTTGAGCCTCCTAATATCGACACAAAAAAACAAAAAAAAATATCATATTTAATTTCTCTCTGTAATTTGGTCTAGGGAGTTATCATAGGCGGGAAAGCCTGCTGTGCCAACGAAAAAATATACGAGCAGCGGTTTTCAAGATATAGCCTCGGGCACTTTTCAGAAGAGAGCAGCCTAGAGTCGATATTGGGAGGCTCAAAAATCTTATTGGAAGGCCGAAAAACATTTTTGGATTTGTATATCTGGAAGAACATTGACCAGGCTTGAATCGTCTTCAAACGGAAATTCACTTTCAATTGAGAAATGGTCCTGGTCACTCATAAAAAATAGGTCAAGCGGTCACGCGTCAAAAAAAAAGTCAATGACAATGTGACAATGTGAACGTGCAGTGCAGGCGACTAGTGTTAAAATCTGCTTATCAGGGGAGGAGGTTGCGGGCGATTACGCGAGTGCCAGTCTACCAGATCCCCCAGCCCTCACCAATCCCCATGATGACCCCATGGATGCAAAATAAAGTCCTTCATGGAATGGGAATCCCGTATGGGAATGGGAACGGGGTGGAAATTGGTGGGAATGGGACATTTTTTTAGGGGGGATGTAACGGGTTGGAACGGGTTTGGGACAGGCCATATAATTTTCTAGTACCACAAAAAGTGAAATATGCTGAAACGGGTGGGAATGGGAGCCCCATCAATTATGAATTCGGATTGGGACGGGTTTGAGTCTGTCTGCATGGGCTGGAACGGGATGGGGGCTGAAAATGTGTCCTATGAAGGGCTCTAATGCAAAACAATGTCAATTCCGAGTTATTGCGTGTGTGAGTTATTGCTGATTTAGCCCAATTTGTTTCTTCAGGCGTATGACTGGGTCGGTGAGCTCGGCAGCGTCTACTGAGGCAGCCCAGACGGCACCTACCCAGGGTACGCAGCCTGGCAGTGACACAGAGTCGGCGGTGCCGCCGTCAGTCATCAGCGAGGACATCAGTGAGGAAATGTAAGTATTATGATTCCGTCGGTATGGTTTGTGTTGGTCAAGCCCGGTCGCATAACGTCGGAGTGCCAACTGATTCCTTTTACAGTAATTCAAATGTGAGGTTGCATTATAAAGAGAATATCAGGGAGAAACACCGTGACTGTGCATTGCTAGTTGTCAATGCTGATGTCAAAATAGTCTGTCGCAACTTATTTATGGTAACACCATCTGATAATTAAAATTAATTAACGGATCTGCGAATGCGCTGTGTGTAATGGTGCCGCTCAAGATTAGCCTATACGATTGCATTGAGCAAACCTGACGCTTCTATGGCCATTGGCATGGTTGCTATGACATCAGCAATGCAGGCTTTCCCTAGGTTAAACGCTGCAGGTAGTGAAAGGCTTGAAGACTACAAATGTATGTAATAAATAATAACTCAACCACAGTGCACACTGCACACGGTGCACGGTAGGGTGCCACACGTTATAATGGGAAAACAATCATTTTCGAAAATTTTACAAGGCCCTTAGTGTTTATGTTAGGGTACATGAGAAACCACCAAATACGAAGTTTGAGCCAAATCGAAGAATATTTAGGGGTGCCGCATCGACCGTTTATCCGCACCCATTTAGGGCGCCTAGCGCTGAAGTCTCTGACACTGTCGCTCCGTAGTGATTAACATATAACACCACGCAGTGGTCGCCGCGTCAGGGTGGCGTCTCTGGCCTCTGGAGGGTCCCACTCCAGCCTCGAACCTCTGGAGGACAGAGTGAGCCCTCCAGATGCCAGGCACCACGCTGACACCAGTGTCGGAAACTCGGGGGATGACAGGCCGCTCCTTCAGATTTCCCACCATGAGTCGGATAGACAAGACAGTGTACTCGTATAATGCCGTCTACTCCCTAATGGAACTAATGCTCGTCTTGCTTGAGCCTTGAAATGGATCTTCAATGGTCTGCAAAGGAGCGATTTTATGTTCGTTATGGACAAAGAATACCTGCAATGTTGACGCGCATCATGTGGATCTGATTACTTTACAGACAGTGCACGAATATATAGTTTGCTTCTAACGATTCCGCATCGTATTTCTCTCAGTATAAGCATTATTCAATTGCGGTACAGTTGTACGCCAGCGCATTTCTGACCCAATCTAACGGTACTGCACGCTGGACGAGGTCGAAAGAAATCGAAAGTAAAAAAGAAAACATCCTTATACGAGTATACTATTGAAGACTATTCATTAAGTATTTCAACTTATTTACGTGGGCGAAGCGCGTTAAATCATGTTCGGGTATGCGTGGGTCTGAGTGGTACTAGGTTCGCGCACAGTGCCTACATGATTGCCCCATGAGAAATATCTAAACATTTTCCATGATAAGGTTCCCGCTTTGTATTGCAGGGTGTATCGCCTAGATATACGCATATGCATTCATATAAATGCATCAAAGGTCGTCTTCAAATATCAAACAACTTTCCTAGTGTTAACCCGTGCCGTGCCGGGGGGGGGGGGGGAGGGGTAGAGACACCCTATCCGCCGCCGTTTTTGGCACACATGTTTGGGCATCAATTACACACATTGCATGACATTTTTGACTCCAGGTCATCTAAGGTCAGGTCACCAGGCCAGATCACGTGACTCAACCTCGGAACAAGTTTGCGGTCGTGCCACAGCCACAGTGTTCGGCTGATCAGTTTCAAACTTTCAGAGTTTCATAAGGATATCATTACCTAAAATTCGTTCATCTCGGATTTTCGATATCGGTGACCTGAGGTCAGGTCAATTTCGTGACCTCCCCATTATAAGCCAATGGGAGAATATTCAAATGCTTCCTTTTCCGACAATACGCATCATATCACCCCAATTCTCTCAAAAGCATGTTATCATCCGAGGTCATACGAGGTCACAGACGGTTTTGCCAATAATTATTGATAGAGTGAATAGTGAGACGTGACAATAGTACCAATGTGTTTCTCTCGTCAAGACCCATCGACTCATATGCGACATGACCTACTTGGGTCACCACGTGACCTTGAGCTCAGATCAAATTGTGAAATTGACCTTACAAGGTCACGATGTATATGTTTCGAAGCGTCTTGACAAGAGAAACACGATGGTGTCAAAATCGTTTTCCTACCTTTATTATTGAACAGATTATTTGCGGAAACTCGCTTTCCTAGAAAACGGACATGTTGACCTTTGATGACCTCTAGTGACCGCAATATTGACCTGAGCGAGAAAAAAATGACTAAAACAGTTTTGAAATTATTTTTGTCCATCTTTCGATCGAGCATTTCCCCCGCTTTCCCCTAAGTGCAATAGGAGCCGAGTCAGAAGGAGGGAGTGTTCCTGTTCACCCCCCGGCACAGCGAAGGTGGCGCCGAGCACCGGCACGGCGCGGGTTAACTCGGACAGAGCAGGGCTATGGCCTAACCTGTCACAGGTCACATGTCAAAATCAGTCTGAATCATCCAAACTTCTTAATTCCTCATTCTACTGCGCAGGCTTCCACTTTTGCATCCGTTGCACTATTATTTGATGGAGTTCAAATTGCACGCCAGCTGTCTAACGCTAACAACAATTATAACAATCCCACGAAGGGCCATCCTAAAATAGCCAATACAAACGATTTATGTGGCACCCTAGTGCACGGTTTCTAATATATGTTATTTCTAAAGCGATCTTGTCATTTCCAAATTCCCAATTTTACTCGCGACCAGGAGTTCCGGTCCGGCACTTTTACAATAGGCGAAAGTGGCAATAGGCCGGCGGTTCCGCTGATTGGCTTAGGACCGCGTGACGTCATAGTACCCTTACCAGCCGAACGTCAGTGCATTCAGCGAGTGTCTTCGTTTACCTCTGATGAAGTTGGTATGTTGTGGGTCCCTCTCTCTCTTCAATAGTCCATAAGGGGGACTTCGGTCGGCCTCAGAGACCCTCAGTTGACCTTAGGGACAGGGGCGGCGCCACGGGGGGACGCGGGAGACGCGTTCCCCCTATCTTCAGCTAGCGGGGTACAGTACCCCCTATCCCAGCAACATTTCGTTGGAAAAAAATGTATTCCGTGTATATAATTTCCTTCATGTGTCGCCAATGTTTCCCATGTTGAAGCTCAATCAAATTTAGTGACATTGCATATTTACAAATATGACGATCCGGAGACCATGGACACTCTGCCAGGCTGAAAATTATGTTTTTCAATCTAACATGTGGATGGTGTGTACAGTGTGTTGGACCGATAATAGTCGCAATCTAAGGCTTTGGATGGAAAGTATGACCCAAAAACTCAAATACCCTAATTTTGACCTTTGACCTGACTGTGACCTGACGTGACCTTATTTTAACAATTACGCGTATGCTTTAGATGTGTTTCGCGTATGCTTTAGATGTATTTCGTGTATACTTCAGATGAGTTTCGCGTATGCTTTAGATTCGTCTCATTAAGAGCTTTCGATTGCCTCATTGCGCGTCTCGCTGCGGTGATTGGTTCGGAAGCTAATGAGGGGGTCAGCCCCCCCCCCCCCCCAGCCCCCAGTGTTCGGCAGAAATCTGAATACCCCAGCGGGAGCGGGTTAATGAAGCACTAATACTGAATGTTTCGAAGCCCTAACACATTCATCTTCAATCATGCCAGGTAAAATGCCAGGCTTCAACATCACTTGGCATTCAGTAGCCGTGTTCAAGAAAACATGTGTACGGTGTGTACAGTGTGTTTCACCCTATTATCGCACAAAGTGCTCTCAAAGGTATAATGCATCTCCCGGATAAACAAAAGTGAAACTGTAAGCAAAGATCAAGGTCAAGGTCAGGTCACAAAAGGTCACTATTGGAAAAAGGTCTACGAAAGCCATGCGACACATGTTTAATGTGTTATTTTACACGTATAATTATATAGTAATAGCCATTTTCACAACCTGACCCCATATAATGGCCTTCAGGTCAAGTCAGGTCACATAAGGTCAAAATTTGAAATTGATTAATATAAATAAAAAGGCATGTTCCTAGACTAGTTTGTTCTCAGAAATACAGCGGTGACACTTATTTGTCTGTATCTGGTCAATAAAAGACAACAAAACGTAACTTCAAAAAATGACGCCATGAGTTACTTATACTTGGGAGGTATAAGTCAGTCAAAAATAAAGATTGATTTGAAATTTGGTTGGGTATCGTCCATACTATTCTCCCATGTATATTCCGTTTTTGTTTAATATCTTCAAATGTTTTGATTTTGTGGATTTTTTTCTTTCGGAAAAAAATCAGTTTGTTTATTTTGGGGGGCAAAAAGCCCAAATTTGGAAATCCGAGATAGCCATTGTTAACCCGCGCGGCGCTGGGGGGGTAAATTTTACCCCCCCCCCCCCCCCCCTCCCGGGTTTTCGCTATAGATTCAAAACTACACTAGATATCGACGCGAAACTTTCAGTACCTTATCTGGCATCGATTTGACGTCTTCAGATAAATTTTGGAGAAAATCGGTCGAGAAGTTTTTGCGAAAATAGCGTTTTAGTGACGTCATGTAACGCCATTTTCGGTCCAAAATGGACGAAAATTTGATCGATGATAGAACAGCGAGTATTAAAGCAAATTGCAAACAAAGCACGTCAAAAGGAAGGAAATGACATTCTCTACAAGATGGCTATCTCGGATTTGCAGAATTTTGATTTTCTGATCCCCAAAATGCAAAAAATCTTTTTATTTTTTTCAAAGTTTACAAAATCCAAAATTGTAAGAATTTTCAAAAAAACGGAAGATATGTCAGATAACCATCTCTAATGAGTGACTATTCCAAATTTCAAACAAATATCTATATTTTTGACCCCCAAATGACACTAATAAGTGTTCAATGTGATGGACGCATTTTAAAAAAAAATCGCAAATTTTGACATTTTTAGACATCGTACACAAAAACAAATTGCACCATTGGATTGCTGTGGCAAAACTGAACCGTAACATGTGTCGGTTATTGCAAATTTTGGATTTCAAAATTTTACCTTTTTTGCCTGATCTTGACCTGACCTTGAGGTCAAATGTCAAAATAACCATTATTTTTGGATTCTACGTCTGAAATAACCCATGAGACATGTGTCACATGGGTTTCATATTACTTTTTCCCAGTGTGACCTTTTGTGACCTGACTTTGACCTTGACCTGTACTTAGTATGATATTCATACTCAAGCTTTACCCTCTCCTTATATTTAGAAGTGTTTTGGCAGAGTTTCGGCGCGCTGCTGTTGATAGTCCGGTCTCTGCAGCCAATAATCTCGAAAACAGGTGGTTTTGACCTTTGACCTGACCCTGACCTGATATGTGACCTTTTAAATAAAATTTTAAGAATTACTTAGAATCTTCCCATCGAGAGCTTCCGATCGCCGCCTTGCGCGTCTCGCTGCGATTATTGGTTCGGGAGATAAGAGGGGGGGGGTAAAATTTACCCCCCAGCGCGGCGCGTTCGGATGGAGACCCCAGCGCCGCGCGGGTTAAGAGACTATCATTTCCGTTATTTTAACGTTTTATATTTGATATTTGCATAAAAACTCGATTTTCTACGAGAAAACAAAAATGAAAAATGGGGTCGTCCCACCACCCCCCCCCCCCCCCCTATCGAAAATTGGTGGCGCCGCCCCTTCTTAGGGATGGGACTCGGTCAGCCTGTGTGGGCCCTCAGCCGGGCCTAGGGGCCCTCAACCGACCCAAGGAGGACCCTCAGCTTGCCCGAGGTGGTCTCGGTTGGCCTGATTGGACTCGTTCGGCCAGAGGGGGCCCTTAGTCCGCCTGGTTGGCACTTAGTCGGCCTGAGGGGGCCTTCAACCGGCCCGATGGGCAGCAAACAGCCTAAGGGTCAGTCGGCCTGAGGGTCTCCAATCAGCCCAAGTTAGACCGTAAAGGCGATGCGATGGAGGCCGTCTGGCGATTAGGGTACTATGACATCACCGCCCGACCGTTACCAATTATATCCAGAGATGGCGCTACTGCCAAAAGGCACCTAGTTACGTTTCACTACCCTACTGACATCATAATAATCATCATAGTCATCATAGTCATCACAAACATATTCATAATGATCATGATCATGACCTTGTAGACTTCCGGGAAGGTGTTGCTGGGTATCATGCTGTGGGACTAGTGATTCATCAAAAATAAAATGATCTGACAATTACTGCAAATGATATCACAATTATCATATTATTACCTCCATTACTTACTATGGGAGTTGACTCCCTAAAATGCACTGTCTTTTCCCCAAACATTCCCCTCGTGCCTCGTCGGCATGGCAACGATCACTTTAGACGAGGCACTCCTCCCATATGGCTCCTGTACGTACGCAAAATCAACACTGTCTATATCACTGTTTCTCTCACTCTCTTTCTCTTTTTGCAGAAACTTACTGAACCAGCTGAAAGAGGACGACAGAATAGTCAAGGCAGCCAAACCGAGCTGGCGCTCCAAGCAGCATTACGATAAAGTCAATTCGTGCACTTTCTGCAAGAAGCTGATAAAGCAAAAGATTCGACGCCACTTCCTGCTGAAACACAGGGATGAGCACGAGGTCAAAAACTTCCTGGCGCAGAAAAAAGAAGACGACAAAAAGAAGGTCATCTACACTTTGATGTGTCGTGGGAACTTTGAGTTCAACAGTCGGATCACCTCCCAAAACCTCCCGGGGGAACTGATAGTGCTCAAAAGGCCCCACGCAGATACACCTGCAAACAGATTCATACCATGTCACGCGTGTCTGGGGTATGTTCTCAAAAGTGACCTATGGCGCCACATCAGGCACTGCCCGAGCGCCTCAGATGCAGATAAGTCGCTGGACAACCGACTGTTGACCGTTCTGGCGCGGGGTTTGGTTGATTCGGTGGAAAACGAGGAAGAAACGGTTTTCTGCAAAACCGTAGTCAGTGCTATGCGGGACTCACCCATCCGTGATGCCATCGTGAAGGATCGTCTTCTTCTGCGGTTGGGAGCCAGTATGCTCAACAACAAGGGGAGAGACCCAAATCAGCTGGCTGCGATCAGGTCGCGCCTGGGCTCACTGGCGAAACTCCTCCTCTGCGTGAGGAAACTAGTCAATGCTGCTCTCACCATGGAAGAAGTGCTCAGACCAAGATATTTTGACGCTGTCATCGCCTCAGTACGCGAGCTGTGTTCCTGGGAACTAGGGGACGAGCACAGTGCGCCAACCTTCAATGTGCCGTCTCTAGCCTTGAAGCTGGGGCACAGCCTGAAAAGGGTGGCGGAGATGGCACTAAGCCAGTGCATCAAAGAGAAAAGAGCGCACGACACGATGGGAATAACAGACTATCTGAAGCTGCATGTGAATGAGTGGGGCGACAGCGTGTCCCACGCAGCACTCCACACCATCGACGCCAGAAAGCTCAATAAGGTCGATCCTCTCCCTCTGACCAAGGACTTGGTAAAGCTCTCTCGTGGAACCAAGGAGAAGATCAGTGCTCTCATCCAGAGCCTCAGCGGGGACGCGCTCCCAATACAAACCATGAAGAACAAGTATAACAAGCTGGTGGAGCTGACGTGTGCCGCCGTGATTCAGTTTAATAAAAGAAGAGGGGGCGAAGGATCGAAGATGCCGGTGAAAACGTACACTGACAGGCAGAGAGGCCAACCCAGCAAAGACATTTTGTCAGCCCTAACGCCTCTGGAGCAGGAGCTGGCCAAAAAGATGGATCTGGTCGAAGTTATTGGAAAACGGAAGCGACGTGTCCCGGTTCTTCTGGCTCCGTATATGAAGAACGCCATCAACTTACTGCTGACGATCCGTGAGTTGGTCGGTGTACCAGACGAGAACCCATACGTTTTCGCCAAGGCAGGGGCAAAAGGTCACGTGAAGGGATGGAACGCGATACGGTACGCGTGTGACCAGGAGAGCCTGGAAAAGCCGGAACTGATTACGTCCACGAAGTTGAGGAAGTACCTGGCCACGGTCACGCAGGTGATGAATCTTGACGAAAACCAGTTGGAGTGGGTGGCCAATCACCTGGGCCACAATCTTCAAGTACATCGTGCCTACTGTCGGCTGCCCAGTGAAATCCTGCAAGTCTGCAAGGTCAGCCAACTGCTGCTGGCGGCAGAGAACGGGGCGGTACACCAGTACGCGGACAAATCACTCGAAGATATCAACATAAGTGGTAAGTCGTTTTCAACCAATATTATATAACTATACCTACTATCCCGCGCACTGCAGGGGGTTTGCACCGAACACGAACTGCAGGGGGGTTGATTTCCGCCCCCCCCCCCCCCCCCCCTCCCATGACATCTCAAAAACTACGCTACGTAGCGACAAGCGGAAAACGGCATTTGATAGCTTGATACAAGTTCTATCGAAAATATTTCAGTATTTTTTTAGATCAGGTTAAAATTGACGTCACCAGAGGTCATCAAAGGTCAAATGTTCCAGTTTTTTCTTCTAGTTTTAGGACTTCGCTCCAGAAATTCCCATAACTCTCGGAAACTATGCTAGTTAGAAACAAATGGAAAGAATTAATCGCCAGCCAGTGACATTTGCAATCGACACAGTGTCCTCAAATTTTATATCAGGTCAATATTTGAGGCTCCAGAGGTCAAAAAGGAAAAATTTTGTTTTTTTAATCGTTTTTCGCTATTACCTTTCTATTCACTTAAGATAACGGGAAAATGTTTACGTCATTGTGTCTGTTACGTCAAGGCGCTTCGAACGATATACATGGTGACCTTGTTAGGTCAACTGCAAAATTTGACCTCAGGTCAAGGTCAAGTAGGTGACCCAAGTAGGGCATGTTGCATATGGGAAGACGTGTCTCGACGAGACAAACACATTGCTGTCTGTTTTACTTCTATATCTCCATTGTGTCGGGAGTTATTGACGAAAAGGTGATGGTGACCTCGGATGACCTCAAATGGCCCCATGGGGGTCATTGAACAAAACTTACAATTGGATCATCAAGAATATCCTATAATAACATGATCCAGAAGTAATTGGACTAATATCATGCATATCCTTGACATAGGAAGCATTTGTATATTTCCCCATTGACTTATTATGGGGAGGTTACGAAATTGACCTGACCTTAGGTCACCGATATCAAAATTCAGAGATAAACGAATTGTAAGTACTTATACCTTCATGACACCCTGTACGTTTCAAACTGATCGGTGAGAAACTCTGGCTTTGGCACCACTGCAAACATTTTTGGAGGTGGGGTCACTTGACCTGGTCTGGTGACTTGACCTGAGATGACCCGAGGTTATTTTTTTCTTGGAAGTGTGTGCAATTGATGTCTTAACAGGTGTGCCAAAACCCGGCGGCGCTGCGCGCCGCCGTTTTTTCGGCATCTGCGAAAAACTTGAGGGAGGCGGAAATCAACCCCCCTGCAGTGCGTGGGCTATTATAGTGATTCAAACTCACAAATAAATATAACACCTATAGCAATGAGAACATACTGGCAAAACACCCTTTTATATATCAAGTGTATGTGTATGTATCTATCCATGCACGTGTGCGTGTTTTCATCTATGTGACTCTATTAGTGATACATTTGGCAATAAGAAGGAAGTCGTTCAACGCCCACAGTGGAGAAGGTGGCGTAGCCCGTCCCCACCCCCGAAGATCTCTATCCCCACAAGGGTATCATCAATCACACAATTTGCTGGGTAGATGGGTTCTGTGTTAATTCTGTTTTGTGAAATTCCATGGCCCTTGGTCAATATCTTCAAGTTCAAATGGGGCAAAAGCGAAATTTTTCCAATTTTATGACATTGCTCAAAAACCCCAAGTATCTCGAGAACTATGGTAGCTAGATCGAGCTAGAAACAAAAGAAAAAAGAGCAATCCAAAGCTCTTGAAAGGGGATTTTGTCAGGGTTTGTGAAATTTTACCAAACATTTTTTTCCCTAATAACTATCTAATAAAGATGAAAATTATTTTAAGTGTTACTCTCGCAGTCTCCCAAAGACGCTTCAAAATATACTAATAGTGACCTGGTTGGGTCAATTTCAAAATTTGACCTCGGGTTAAGGTTAAGGTCGAGGTGACCCAGATAGGTCATGTTCCATATTGTTAGACGCGTTTTGACGAGACGTGTTTAGACGCGTTTTGTCGAGACGTGTTTAGACGCGTTTTGTCGAGACGTGTTTAGACGCGTTTTGACCAGACGTGTTTAGACGCGTTTTGTCGATGGCATTGACGCCATGCGCGGGTCTATATCTGTATTCTATCATAAGTTATTGACAAAAGCAGCGGTTGAGTGGTGACCTCAGACGACCTCGTATTACCTTGTAAAGTACCACTGAATACAAATTGCAACTGGGTCATTAAGAATGGTCAATGGTAACATGATCCTGAAAGAACTGGACTGATTAGATTCCTATCCTCAGAATAGGAAGCATTTAAATATTTTCCTTATTGACTGATAATGGGGAGTTCACGAATACGACATGACCTCAGGTCACCGATATACACAATACTATATTACGAATTGTAGGTACACATGGCGTTATGAAATCCAGCTGAATTGTAGGTACGCCTTACGCATGGCGTTATTAAGTCCGGCAAGTTTGAAACCAATAGGCCCAAAACTGTGGCCGCTGTGCAGTCACAAACTTTTGGAGGTCAGGTCACGTTACCTGGCCTGGTGACCTAACCTAAGGCTACCCAAGGTCAACAGCTTTACACAACATTGGTAGTTCAATTCCGAAGAGTTATGCAAAAAGGGCTGATCCCCCACACCCTTATCTACTGCGTGTGTTAATATTTAATGCATGCTTCCATTAGTCTGAACCAACGATATTTGCGAAACAATCCGCACGCGTTAGATCCTTAACAATCAATTACCTTATCTAACAGTATCGACCACCCTGTCTTACAGTACATTTACCGTTCTTATGAAATTTGCTGGATTTGAAATACACAAATGTAACCTAGTTCTATTTACAACGATGATTAACTAACTTGATGTTTTGCTGACAAATATGTCGTGTCATTGCAGATCTCATCCAGTACCTGGAGTAACAGGGACGGACGGCGGCGGCGGCGGCGGCGGCGGCGGCGCGTGACGTATTTGCGGTACATCGGTCGTTTAGAATGGAAATGTGCTTTTGTCGGAACAACCTTTCACATTTGCAATACATTTTGTTGTATTTGATTTATTTCCTCTTCTGGTGGGCGTTCACAAATCTGACATTCGACACCCTCTCAGAAAGTCGGAACACTGCGCGCATGCACTGACGCATGACAGCGTTGGGTGGACAGCGTTGAGCTTTGCATTGATTGAACAGCGTTGATGTGCTGAATGTACGTTACAGCACTGCGGTGGATTAAATGACCGAGACCACGAACATGGCCTGACCCGCTTAGGCAATCGATATAAAATCGAGACAGCAAAATTGTAGGCACAAAACAAAACCCTGTAAGTTTTAAACCGCGCTGTGTAACACCGTAATGTGCACGACCGGAAACTTAAAGTACATACGAGTTACATTAAAAGGGGTGTGTCTGCTGACATGGGTCATGTGGAGTTATTGACACGGGACTAAAGAGCACATTTTTTTCCCTTCTGAATTCAACTATACATGCATTTCTCTTGAATAACTCTAGTTGCTGAGGTATCCTCCAGGATTGGTCAGGAAGACCAAAGTTATCGGATTCCCTCCAGACGGCTTCCACCACTAGAAGTATTGATAACATTAAGTATCTGTACGAATTTGACAGCGTATCGTTAGCGTCAGCCAATAGCATTTAAACAATACAGCTCGTGAGCACTGATAGCAGCAGCACAACTCTGCAGATGGCCGACTCTGTCCCTATACTCGCTAAGTAATATTGTAGTTACCATTTTGTAGTTTGAACGTATAATCAATATAAATCTACGAAAGTTGCAAATGATAAAACTTCACAGTGGCAAGAACACGCTGTGCAAAACTTGTCTATTTTCCAAGCTATGGCGGTTATAAGTCATGATATAATTGTCTATTGTTTTAAAATCGCCGATTACACAATCATCGTCTTGTTAAACAAAACTACAGTATTCGTTCCAGTAAATATCGAAGAAAAAACCACGTAGAAGTGAAAATCAAGCCACATGGGCTGCATATTTGAATTCCATCGTATCCCGCCATCAAACAAATAGCTAATTGCCATATTAAAAGGCATTTTTAGGAATTCAAAACAGTAGACACACTCCATTGAGTTTAGGAATGAGCCGAAGGGGAGTTCAATAAACCATAACACATGTCCATACACCATACACGCGATCACACGAAACAGTAAAATAAATTTTACACATGTGAGTTATGACATAAGGTAACACTGTTGTTGTTTTTTCACTTCGATCATGCGCCGACCGCTAAAGTCGGCCGTCGATGGACGGATAGAACACTATGCAGCCTGGTGTGCTTTGCACGGCGTCAGTGTTAAGTTGTTCACTTGTTTCACCACAATTTGGAGTTTGAGTAGATGAGGTGACCTGGTGACCTGACTAGAGATGTCGGAGGTCTTTGTTTACAGTGGGTGCTAAAACAATAGATACAATGTTACACTAAATTTGGGACGCTGCGCTACCACTATTTCAGACCAAAAAAAAAACTGAGGGAGTCAAAATACCTCCCCTCCTCAGTATGGTAAAGGCTACCCTTGCCCGGGTAGGGCAAAATACCTACGTGACTGGGTAAGGGGGGTACGACCACCCCACTGAGAAACAGTGTTTAGAACTTTGAATGATTGGTTTCGTTCGAGGTACTTGGTTAGTCTCCATTTCATTGGAATTATCTCGACATGGATACATTTTTCATGTTACAGTATGTCAACTATCTCACTGCATCTTAACATTGCTACATTGTATCCGTTGAGATAATGTTGGATAATGATGAGACCCATCGAGACTCTCCACTGCATGCTGTTAAGACTATAAATTGTCTTGATCAACGGACCTCATAGCGCGACATCAAAAGAAATCCGAACCGGGGTCCTCCACTCGGGAGAGCTTACACAGCCAATTACGCAACGAAGGCCCAGCTTTCACCACGCCGACCGGCGGGAGACCCGCTGGCGCCCGTTCCGTAATTGTTTGGCGCTAGCCGGCGGATGCTCATTTCCATCGTTCGCCGCCGCCGGTATCCTTCGACATATAGTGCAAAATTATTTGTTACATAACATTTTGAGAACATAGATACAAATATTTGGATATATTATTTTTAACACTCTTAACGATGTTAACCAATTTTAATAAAATATCCTTATTCGCATTCTAACAAAGCAAATTGAAATGACGTCTACTACGAGCGGCATTTCCCAGGGTCGCATTTCCGGTCGGTCCGTCCAGGGGCTGTCATCCCGGGATTCCCCATGTATCGGCTGCCGAGCGGCTCAGTATTAGCGATGACGTCACTGGTGCTCTGGTCCAGTCGTGGCCAGCCCTGTCGCCGCAGCTGCGCTTTCGAGCGTTTTGCGGTCTTTTGACGGGTCTTGACGAGCGGCAACTTGAAGTCGTCGCCGTTAGATAAGTAAGTTAGGTAGTTAGGTTGCAAGTCTATGCTTTTGCAATATTTTTTGTAATGTTTTTTAAAGCATATCTTGAACATTAAGCCAAAACAATGTCATTTCTCGCCCCTCAGCCAGACCGGGGAAGCGTGTGGCCGTCTCGCCCCTCAGCCGGACCGGTGCAGCGTATGCCCGTCTCGCCCCTCAGCCAGACGTATGGCCGTCTCTCCCCCTTCCCCTCAGCCGGACCGGGTCAGCGTATGGCCGTCTCTCCCCCTTCCCCTCAGCCGGACCGGGTCAGCGTATGGCCGTCTCCCCTCAGCCAGACCGGGGCAGCGTATGGCCGCCCCCCCCCCCCCCCCCTCAGCCGGACCGGGGCAGCGTATAGCCGTCTCACCCCTCAGTCAGACCGGTGAAGCGTATGGCCGTCTCGCCAGTCGCCCCTCACACAGACCGGCCAGCGCATGGCCGTCTCACCCTCAGCATGAATTAAGGGAGGGATAATTATCCACGTTAAATGTAATCTTAAATAGGATCGTACTTTAGGCGCAACTATCCGTATCCCGTTCGAAATATTTGCACCGCACCGAGCCGCGTGCGAGGACAGCCGAGTCGGACCAGAGCACCAGTGACGTCACGCTAATGTGCGATTGGGGCGCTAAAATCCCCGGATGACTCTACCTCTCTTATACGGCCGCCCCATGTTTGGCCCCATGTGGTGTTTTCTCATTTGTGGCGCATAGTGGCCGTTGACTTTATGGTAAGTATTGAGTGATACATCTGGAGTTATTCCTTTTCTTTGAAATTGTGTCGCTCACATTTATGTAAGGAATGCAGCATGTATTATTTGGCATTATGGTGCATTTATCGACGAAGCTAGTACTTACGTGCGCCGGATATACCGCACGCTCACATAACAAATGTTTGCTCTTAACTTATGGCAGACAATGCAGTTACCTACATTCAAATCATCTTCGTTGATTGAGAGGGGCTATTTTGTATATTGGAGGTGGCAAAAATTCATGTTTTTTTCACAATTCAGAACTCATTGGATTTTGTTTCCTCATGCACCAGTCTGCAGAACGTGGGGTAACGGTAAGGCTGGCGTCACCGTCGCGGCCGGGCAATCAAATCAAGGTTCAAGGTTACTATCACCGTTGTTGGTCTGGAGTCATGGGAAAGCTTTATGACGTCACCAGATTCTGGCTACGAGCGAATCTTAGGCGGACCCGATGGGACTTAATGGCTACGAGCAGGTTTCGTCCCGATCGGACTTAATGGCTACGAGCTGTAGGCCGACCCGATCGGACTTAATGGCTACGAGCTGTAGGCCGACCCGGTCGGACTTAATGGCTACGAGCTGTAGGCCGACCCAATCGGACTTAATGGCTACGAGCTGTAGGCCGACCCGATCGGACCTAATGGCGGGGTTAGGTTAGGTTAGTTTCATTAATTCCGATCGGTTCGGCCTACCGCTCGTAGCTATTAAATCGGGGTGGCCTAAGATTCGCTCATATCTGGTGACGTCATAAAGCTTCCCTATGACTCAAGACCAACAACAGTGATAGTAACCTTGAACCTTTATTTGATTGCCCGGCCGCGACGGTGACGCCAGACCCACCGTTACCGAACGTGGCAGGTTTCGACAAGATCTTGTCAGGGCAGGGTAGGCAAAAGTGGGTCAAAATCAGGGTAGAGGGCCAGACTGGAAAAAATACATGTTATCGTCGACATGTTCAGTGTAACTCAGATTGCGCAGAAATTTTGGTCCAGCGTAAATCACTGAATGTGCCAAAATTTTGGTGCAGCATCCAGCGTAAATCACTGATTGGGCCAAAATTTTGGATCAGCGGCCAGCGAAAATCACCAATGGCAAAATTTTGGCACAACTTTCAGCGCAATGACCAATTGTAGGCCTACAAAACAAGGTATTGTAGGCCTAGGACCGATTTTAGGCCTACACAATTTCGGAGCAGCGTCTAGCGCTGCCTAGTTACTGTTGTCTAGTTGTCTACCCTGGTCTACCATAACCGATTGTGTCAGAATTTCGGCGCAGCTTCCAGCCCCAGCAGGTCGGCCATGGCGTTTGCCAGCAAGGCCTGGACTATCTGTTTAGAAGCCTCCAGTAAAGGATATGTTGACCTGTGCCCCGCTGGGTTCGCCATTCAAACGGGGAGGCAGATTAAGCCCCCTCGTTATCTTCTGAACCAGTAACCGCAGCGAGACGCGCAAGGCGGTAATAAAACATTTTGAAAATAAAGTCTCATGTCATGTCACAGTCGTGTCAAATGTAAACATTGAGATAAATTAGTTTCAGGGTCATACTTTCCATCCAAAGCCTAACCCACACAATGCTCGCAGAGGACTAAGTAGGAGCCATTTTCACAACCTGACATAGTTCATAAAAGGTCAAGGTCAGGTCATAAAAGGTTAAACTTTGAAATGGATTAAAGGGTGATAATCACCTTTTGATTTTGTTAGCAACAACTTATTTGGCTACCGTTATGGTATTAAAATGTTGTGATCTAAATTTAAGAATTAAATAAAACTATCCCTAATTCAAAGTTGGAAGTTTTGGAAAATTCATGATCGGTATTTTCCCTCCACTATTGGAAAGCGCAACATCTGGCGCTTTTGCATCAATATGTTCAACGTTGTTGAATGGGCACTTGTAAACAAATCGCCGACGCTAAATAGGTCGCTGTAGTTTTGCTTGGCACCGGCCGGCCAGTGCCAAGCTAAACTGCTGATGTCAATGACTTTTTCAAATGATTGTTGATTTTTCATAAAATGTTTGGCACATATTTGCAAAAGATTAAGTGCAGGAAACATATTGCATACCTATGACACATTAAGTCTGATCGAGACGGCCTAACCTACCACTCCGCTCGTATAGCCATTAAGTGCAATTGAGACGGCCTAACCTACCGCTTGTAGCCAATAGGTCAGGTCAGGTTCAATACGCGACCCAAGCCGTTATGTCATTTTGTATAATTAGCTGACGGTGTGGCATACTCAGCTGACTGTGTAGTGTTAAAGGTCATTGACGAAAAATAAGACGTTTTTCCCATTTATTGAAGTTCAACTTGGCATTGAGAGGCCACAAAATGGATCAGACTATTTTTTATCATTTTTTAAGAGGTGTTAAAGCTAGTTTTATGCTAATGCTGCTTCGTAATCCGTGTTAGAGTGATACTCATACAATACTGGCGTGAATGTTTCATTCATAATTGCTGGTAACTTTCCTGGAAGCATGGAGTAGAGACTTTATTGCCTTTTGTGTATTTAATTGAGTTATATTAAAGTAAATTACATGATAAAAAACTATAGTATGAACATATCAACAGTGATACGTAATATGACATCATTTGAAGACGCAGTAACGGCTGCAAATTCAAACGCTACGTGAGGAAATGTTTTGTCACAAGTGCGCCAAGAATGTAATATGTTTTTAGCTTAAATTCACTTCATTCTTGCAATAAGTCTACCTTAATATTCTTTCTTTTTTAAATAGAACAAATATCCTATAACATGATGTATCTCACATAACTAAGTTCTCAGCTGTTTTCCGATGAATTGAGGAACAACTTACGGCCTATGACCATAAGTTATGGCCATAACATTACGTCGTCAGCTGAGTGTGCCACGCTATTTTTGTGACATCACACTTGGGTTGCGTATTATATTCCCAGTGACATCATCAAACCTGACCAACAACTGTGATAGTAACCTTAACCCGCGCACTGCAGGGTGATTTCCGCCCCCCCCCCCCCCTCAGGTTTTTCAAAGATAGAGAAAAAACGGCGGCGCGCAGCGCCGACGGGTTTTGATACACCTGTTAGGACATCAATTTCGCACACTTTGAGAAAAAAATATGCTCGGGTCATCTCAGGTCAGGTCACCAGACCAGGTCAAGTGACCCCACCACCAAAAATGTTTGCAGTTGTGCCAAAGCCAGAGTTTTTCACCGATCAGGCTGAAACTTACAGGATGTCATGAGGGCATCAGTACTTACAATTCGTTTGTCTCGGAATTTTATATCGGTGACCTAAGGTCAGGTCAATTTCGTAACCTCCCCATAATAAGTCAATGGGGCTAATGCTTCCAATACAAATGCTTCCTATTTCAAGGATATGCATGGTACTAGTCCAATTACTTCTGGATCATGCTATTATAGGATATTCTTGATGATCCAAGTGTAAGTTTTGTTCAGTGACCCCTATTGGGTCATTTGAGGGCATGCGAGGTCACCATCACTCTTTTGTCAATAACTCTCGACATAATGAAGATAGAGAAGTAAAACAGATATCAATATGTTTGTCTCGTCGAGACACGTCTTCCCATATGCAACATGCCCTACTTGGGTCACCACTTGACCTTGACCTTAGGTCAAATTGTTAAGTTGACTTAGCAAGGTCACCATATATATAATTCAAAGTGCCTTGACAAGATAAACACAATGGCGTAAACAGTTTTTCGTTATCTTTATTAAGTATAAGTTAATAGCAAAACACGATTTAGCAAAAAAACGGCATTATTTTTCTTTTTGACCTCTGGAGCCTCAAATATTGACCTGAGATCAAATCTGAGGACACCTTAGCGATTACAAATTTAACTGGCTGGCGTTTGTTTTTTCCGTTTGTTTCTAACTATCGTTTCTGAGATATATGGGAATTTCAAGAGCGATGTCCTTAAACAGGAAATAACTGGAAAATTTGACCTTTGATGACCTCTGGTGACCTCAATTTTGACCTGACTTAAAAAAAAACACTGAAATACTTTCAATAGAACATGTATGAAGCTATCAAATGCCTTTTTCCACTTCTCGCTACGTTGCGTAGTTTTCGAGATCTCAGTGGGGGGGGGGGGGGCGGGGGCGGAAATCAACCCCCCCCCTGCAGTTCGTGTTCGGCGCAAAGCCCCTGCAGTGCGCGGGTTAAACCTCGATTGCTACAAACTCGGTGGACTGACAGGTACCCTAGTCAGATTACCGTATCCCCCATAATAGCGGGCTGCGGGCTAGTGTAATTATAAAGAAAACCGAAATCAAATATCTTTGCCGATGGCAGAACGTAGGATTAATGTTACGCGAGGGTAAAAACAAATATTTTAGGTTAAGTTGTTGTGTTTTAGGCTTTAGGCCTTCAACCTGAAGCCTAATGCAGAATTACTTGAACCTAAAATATTTGGTTTTATCCCTTGCATACGAATTATTCCTGTAAACCCTGATCGCACAAACCCTGGGACGAACATCAGTAGGTTAAGTTGTTTTTAGCTTAACCCTATAGTGGCAGGGGGTTGTTTTCATCCACCCCTCAGTTTTTTTTTGTGGATATCTCCGGAATCGTTGGGAGCAGGCCCATGAAATTTTCGGACTTTTCCTAAAATTGATTTCCACATATGGTGTAAAAAATTGAGTTCTTATCCTTAAAGGGACTGTCCCACCTTTCTGAAAGTTGTCAACTATGTCAAATGTATGTCGCAATATGGAGTAATTGCTGCTGAACACGAATATCACATTTATTTTTAGCAAATAGCGCTCAATTTCATAAAAAGCTAAGTTTTAATATTAGGGCTGATGACGGTCATAGCAAGAAATTTCGGGTAATCGAGAAAACCTTTACGCTACCAAATTATATGGCTCTTGTATTGGTATGTGTAATGTGTTCTTGATTAATAAGTTGGGTTAAGACCAAGACTGATCCCTGGACATTGCTAGTTACCCCACCCTAGTTGGTTCAGGTTCTTTTCAAAAAGAAAAAGAGCTGTATGCTTTGAAACTGACAATCACTGACTGACATTCCTTATTGCACAAGTGCAGGCAAGAGAATGTGACCCACTGCAGTAGTGTCCCATTTAAAAAAGCTATGAACACCAGCTCTAGTAATTTGTTTTCTGATATAAAAGGAGTTGGGATGCCCTAATCCACTAACTCAGAAATGAAAGGAAATGAAAAGAAATCCATGGGTTTTATCCATGCATTTTGTCATTTATTTGTATGTACTTAACTCATATTGTTCCCTACTTTTTCTTCCAGGGTCTTTGCTGTCAGGTATGCCAATGTGAATTCAATACCTTTTCTAAGTTGGCAAGGCATTTGAGCATTCACAGCAAAGAACACCATTTTGTTTTGTCTTGCCCTTGCTGCAGAAGGAATTTCCTTTCTCTCCGTTACTGGAGACAACATATTCTGAAGAACCATCTGGAATACACACGCCAGTCTTCAGAATCCAGTCCCTACAGAAACTTGTCTCCTGTTCCAAAATCAAGTCATACCAGGGAATCATCTCTTGTCCCGACCTCATCCCAGTCAACTGCTCCTGAACCTCCAGAAACATATGTGCCTTTGGGAAGTGGCTCGTCTGGAACTCGAGCAAACCCATCTGCTTCTAGTGCTGTCTGTGCTTCTGCTTCTGATTCTGGGGCAGTCGCCACTGTGAACTTCTCTGAGTTCTTTGAAACACTTGTAACAGAGCATGGTATTAGTGGTAGAGGTTGCCAGGAGGTAGCTGCTTTCATTAGAAAGGCATGTATACAATCTGCTACTGAAGCAAGGGACAATGTTGAAGGCAATGTGTCTGATCTGCCATCAGTAGTGTCTGTCAGTAGTTATATTAGTCTGCGTAGGGCCTCTGGTAGTGGAAAAGCGTCTGGTGTTGTAAAGCCTGTCACCGTACCATTGGGTTTTTGCACGGATGGCACCCCACTGTCATATCAGTATGTACCTATTGTAGACTCGATTCAGGCTCTGTTTAAGCATGATGCTTTAGTTAAGGCTCACTTCAGTCTTGGGGACCAGTCGGGAGATACTTCTGAACTGTCCGATTTTTACACTGGGTCCCAGCACCGTGGCTCATTGGATAAGTTGCAGCTTATCATCTACATTGATGACTTTCAGATATCGAATCCACTGGGTAATAAGTCAAAGAAGTTGAAATTGACTGGTATTTATTTTGCCCTTGGCTATCCAAAATTGCGCTCACGTGTTAAACACATTTTTGTGCTTTCACTCTTTCGTGCAACATATTTTAAGGCGTACAGGGCACAAATACTTGGTCATATCGTAAGTGAGGTAAAGTCTCTTGAAGAGAATGGAATCACTGTAAACAGAGATGGCCGTGACGTCTGTTTGTATTCTCGAGTTGCATTTGTCACTGCCGATAACTTGGGTGTGCACAGTATTGCTGGTTTTACAGAATGCTTTCGTGGAACACAGTTGATATGTCGTTACTGCCACGCCACTTCCAAGGATATTCAGTCCAAGTTCTCAGTTGATAATTTCAAGTCGAGAACTAGGCAGGGATATGATGAGTGTCTCTAGTTGAACTAGAGGAATCAGGGTTTTCATCAAAGAAGTGCGCCGAATTTGGCATTAAGTCGCGCTGTGAGCTGAATGCGTTGAACTCATTTCATCCAGTTGAGAACTTTCCGCCTGATATATCACATGATGTATTTGAAGGTGTAGCGCCTAAGGTAATATCTTGTGTTCTGAGTGCTTGTATTGAAGCTAAGTGCATCAGCTTGAACGAAATTAATAATTTGATCGTTACTTTTCCTTATTCGGGACGAGATAAAACAAATAAACCTCAACCACTTCAAGTGAAAGGCAAGAAAGTTATTGTTAGGGAAACTGCTGCCGAGTGTGAGATTTTGCTCAATCTCTTGCCTCTCCTGATAGGTAGTAAAATTCCTCGGAACGACAAGCACTGGCTCGTGTTATTGGGGTTCATTCGCCTGGTACGGTGGTTTTCTGTGTGGTCCATATAGAAAGATAGCCTCGCTGAAGTGCAGTACATAACTGAGGAGTGGCTGGAGACGTTTCACACTGTTTTCCCATCTGTGTCCATTACTCCAAAGTTCCATTACTTGCTACATTATACTACAGAAATCGAGAAACATGGGTGTCTGACCTACTATAAAACGTTGCGATTTGAGAGTAAGCACCTTTCTCTCAAGAAGTTTGCTTCACAATCAAAGAATCGTATAAATATTTATAAAACGATCCTTACAAAACACCAAAGAACGCTAGCTTTCAACCTGAAGTCTCCTTCATTCTTTGAATCAAAAACTTGTTTTGTAGCTGGTGATACTGTGCACCCCGAAGCAGTCCCACTTGGATACGAAGTTGGAGTAAAAGCGCGCATAGATGAGTTGGAATTCATCCGCGGAGATGTCGTTACTTACCAATGCGATTTTGCTTCATGTTCTGATCAGTTTGCACAGATTGTAAATGTGCTGCGCTCAGGATGTGACTTCAGACTCTTGTGCCGTCGTCTGAATGTTACGTGTTACTGTAGTCACAACATGGCATATCGTGTTTTGAAAGACTCACATAGTTGTCATTCCGCTTGAAAATGTCTTACACCGCGAGCATCTGCGACTGTACATGGCCAAATGTGTTGTCCCTCACTCCCATTGTTATGTGGATGTGTGTGACACAGCGGACGTGAGGCCATGATGTACTCGTATCTCGCGCTGCACGAGGCCGGGGAGCGAATGGTCAAAAAGCTGGTCCGAGTCGAAGCAAAGCAGGACATCCTACGAGAAGTCCGAAGAGTGTTTACCATCGAGGACAACGCAAGAGTTCTGCTGAAACTTTACAACGAAGACTTCAACGAGTTTTTGGATGTAAGCAGCTATGACGAACTACCGAACCGGGGCAAGCTGCAGGTGTTGCTGTTGAAAGGACCTGATGATGGAAGGTAAGGAAAAAACTTGCAGGAAATGCGTGTTGCAGGAAAATATTTTGCATCTGTTCGTGAAGATCCCAGTTTATCCATTGCACTTGCTTAAAATCGTGATGCTGAGCTGTTTGAAATTTGCTATAGTTTCCAACTTGCCATAGATTGAGCAGCTGTCAATCACATCTATCTGAAATGATCGCAGCAGTCATTGGGCCTCATAACCACACTTATAATATTTAAGTTCATAATGTTTACAGAATATTATATCCTTTTCGTTTATAGATCAGGAGCATGCTTCAGGTAAGTTGTAGCTGCAAATTGTAATCATGATATGTGCCAAATGTGCCAAGCTGATTGACGCATCGATGGCTTCCTCGTGAGACCTCGCTCCCTGCTGCTCTGTCGTCCTCGCTGCTGGAGTCCGCAACTGCATCCGCGCTGCTGGAGTCACCAACTGCATCCACGCCGAATGCCGTTAGTGCTTCCAGGGAGGAGGAGGAGGAGGAGGCATCAGTCATGTCGGCCGACACGGTCCCTGTCGAGGACCCGTTGAGGATCGATAGTTTTGATCGATCAGACCAATACCAGGTAGGAGCAAATAAACTGTGTTGATAGCCTTGTGTGTACGTGCGACTGTCGGAAGGTTTTAGGGTCTAAATAACTAGATTGTACGCCAGTTATCTGGCGGAACTAACGAAGATCTAAAATTGGAGGTCTTCTCCCACATATGCACGTGCCGAATGCCGCCGATTCTGGCCAATGTCAACCGCCTGAAACCCGCAGGTTTTCCTGCTCACGAAAATCAAATCCATTGGTTGAGCAGTTTCCGGGACCTGAGAGCTGAAGCTGCTCGTGCCAACAGACGTTTTATTTTAGCGCAGTTAGTCGCTAATACCTTTGCATAGTGGCGGATCCAGAACAGCAGTCTGGCGGTTCTTTGGGGGGTCCTTCGTCCCAAAAGGTTTCACACAAATCAGAAAACATCGGATTTCGCTTGCTTGTGCACTGCTAGGCGGTCTAAAACATAATTTCCTTAGTTAAAGTTGCCTAGATATCCTTGTACAATAGGAATCGTATCAATTCTCCCCGATTTCAGGCGGTTTGGGGATTCTCTCCGATTTCAGGCCCCTAATACCCCAGCTGGATCCGCCATTAATTTTGCTTGCAGCAAATTGCAAACCATTTAAGCTGTTGCATTGAGAGATGGTCCAATTGTGAGGGCACAAATGTGCACACCTTTCACACTTGTCACGTGTTCACGCGCTTATCGGTAAGAAAGAAGTCATGAAGTGCTTAACAGTGAAAGTCAGATACACTTCAGATCCACGTACCGTTTTTGGTGCCGGTGGTTCGCGCCGGCTCGCCGGTCACAGGCGGCATCGTCTTGAAAATGCAGTACCTACTTATTTTTGCTCACGCCGATAGGATTTTCTACAGGCTTAAAAAAACAATCTTCAGAGCCGTCTATTGACGGAGTCGGTAACTAAATGCCTGCATATGTCTCTGATGCCCCAGCCACTCGTGACCGAAACGGACTTATCAGCGCCCTCGAAACAGCTGCGCTGGTGAATGTCGGCTGGATGAATGAAGCCCTTGCGTGAATGAATCTGCCTGCCCCGGCAGATACATTTCCTTCGCGCCTGCTCGCTCATCGCCAACTTCGACGTGTAACTGATATAAATTGTTTTTTCCCCAGGCACTGCTGCCCAAACCTCCCGCGACCCAGCCACGGAAGATTGATGTCTGTCAGCTTAGCGGCCAGCTGCGCGCGGCGCTGGAGTCGCAGTCACCTCTGAGCCCTGCGCATTGGCATGAGCTAATCCAAGCCGTCTTTGACCAGAAGGTGATCGACCCATTGTGAGTATAAAATGTGCCATTTGTGTTGTAGAAAGATGACATGCCTGTAACTGATGTATTGATCTTAATACTTAAATCCTCGCCAGCGTATGACAACTTCAACTGATATTGACCTTAATTACTTAAATCCTCGCCAGTGTATGGCAAAACTGCTGCGTCTTCGTGTAGGAGGGGGTGGGGTGGGGTGGGGTGGGGTGGGGTGGGGTGGGGTGGGGTGGGGTGGGGTGGGGTGGGGTGGGGTGGGGTGGGGTGGGGTGGGGTGGGGTGGGGTGGGGTGGGGTGGGGTGGGGTGGGTGGGGTGGGGTGGGGTGGGGTGAGGTGAGGTGAGGTGAGGTGAGGTGAGGTGAGGTGAGGTGAGGTGAGGTGGGGTGGGGTGGGGTGGGGTGGGGTGGGGTGGGGTGAGGTGAGGTGAGGTGAGGTGAGGTGAGGTGAGGTGAGGTGAGGTGAGGTGAGGTGAGGTGAGGGGGGGGTGCATCAACCTCCTTCACTGGCGAGGGTATTTTTAATTTTAAGAAAAAAAATAGTCCGAATGTTTTGATGCGGTGGATTTCCGCGATCAGGGCCCACGCTAAGCTAGGCCTGTTGCGCAGGCCCTGACCTCACCACCCGATTGCGCAATTCCAGTCACCGGCAGAATTTAGACGAAAGTTTAACGTCCCCCAAAGACTGAGGACGGTCCGTCCGGCTCGCTGGCTTCATCTGACCTTGAACGCGGCCGCTACCACCGGTCGCAGGTCACCCCCGCTGGAGCAGGTAGCGAGCGCCGAAGCGTCTCGGAACACACCTTCCCAGGGTGGGGGCCGATCAAAAGTCCAGCGCTCTCCCGACTGAGCTACACGGACGGACAAATGATGTATCGATGGAAATATTGTTTCGGACTATTGTCCTCGTCTTGTGTTTGATGTTACACAACGTTTCGGCCAGTTGCCTATCCGGCCGTCTTCAGGTGTTAGTTGGTCGGTTGATGGTAGGCAGAATTGTTGAGGCATGCTGTTGATGGGCCTACCATCAACCGACCAACTAACACCTGAAGACGGCCGGAGAGGCAACTGGCCGAAACGTGTAACATCAAACACAAGACTAGGACAAAAGTTCGAAAAAATATTTTCATCGATACCAGTACCTCGTCTCAATCATTCCGCAAAAAAACAAATGGAAGTAGTTTCAAACTGATCTCAAGCAGTTCGAAAAATATTTCCATCGATACCAGTACCTCGTCTCAATCATTCCGCAAAGCAAATGGAAGTAGTTTCAAACTGATCTCAAGCAGTTCGAAAAATATTTCCATCGATACCAGTACCTCGTCTCAATCATTCCGCAAAGCAAATGGAAGTAGTTTCAAACTGATCTCAAACAGCCGCACGTCCAATTCACAAGCTGTCTTCTCTGAGTAGCCCCATTATCCTTACTCTGTATGAGACCAGCAGGTACCGACTAACGTGAGTGACACACGGCATGTGGCGCATGCCGCGTTAAGGATGTCGAAAGAGGATCGTGTTGAAACGTATCGGTGTCTTGATAAGACCGTTATTCTCGCAGTGATCAGTTCAGGAGGCCGTACGGAGAGGTCGCCATGAACCTTGTTGACCAGTTTGGGAGTGCAGTGAAGTCATCCAACTCTCTCAGCCAATCCGTGGTAATCCATTATTCCTATATATCTTTTCCATGTCAGTAATGTAATTTTGTCTTATTTGCAGTGCATTATTGCATACAGTACACAGTGCAGTAAATCATTTTAGATTGTTGTTTACGGTGCAACATTTTAGAGCATACACGACATTTGACGTGCCAGTCTTGAGTAGGCGACATCCACTGTC